>JAWPHD010023226.1:0-22702 GCA_037043455.1 Cyrtodaria siliqua | reverse complement strand
CACGAAATTATAACAAAGTGTTATAGAGAAATAGCCCGGACAAGAATTTTCTATTTGACTACTATGTATATATGCATTAAAAATACAAAAGGCCATAACTCGGTGGAAAATTAGCGAACCGGAGGGTCATGATAATATGCGCATCTCCACTTGATATTGATACTTCCTAGCAAGTTTTGCAAAATTCTAACAAGGGGTTTAGAGAAACAGCCCGGACAAGAATGTGCACGGACGGACAAGGCGGCAACTGTAATTATGCTACCCCGAAGAATGGTTCATGATACATAAAGAGTTGTTGATGTGGCATAAAGTGTTGTTAATGAGATATAGTCATTGGTGATATATAAAGAGTGGCTGATGAGGTAGAGAGTAGTTAATAAGCTATAAAGAGTTGTTGATGAGATAGAGTGGTTGATGAGATAAAGAGTTGTTGATGAGATAAAGAGTGGTTGATGAGATAAAGAGTGGTTGATGAGATAAAGAGTTGTTGATGAGATAAAGAGTGGTTGATGAGATATAGAGTGGTTGATGAGATAAAGAGTGGTTGATGAGATAAAATTAGCAGTTGTGGAGATATAGAGTGGTTAATGAGATATAAAGAGTGGTTGATGAGGTAAAAAAATGGATGTTGATGAGATATAAAGAGTGGTTGATGAGGTAAAAAAATGGATGTTGATGAGATATAAAGAGTGGTTGATGAGACATAGAGTAGTTAATGAGTTATAGTGTTTGATGAGATACAAATTGTAGTTGATGAGATATAAAGAGTGGTTGATGGGATATAAAGAGTTTATATCAACTTTCTGAAAACTATTATTTTGTAAAATAAAGTTGAACCATCTATTATAGTAAGTGACCACAATTCCTAAAATACATAACCGTTATTCCAAACTACGAATCTTTTTTCTTAGTTACACCATATCCAAGCTAATGATTTAACAGTTATTTTGTAAAATTAAATAAATAAAAAAATATATTTCACATATGTAAAATACCACTTTTATTTCACTGCTTAAATCCACTAATTCTTTGTTTAATTAAGTATAAAATAGAACCTAATAATTTTATGATGATTAATCGGCCGTAAAACCCCACTTCATTTTATTTGTTCTTTCCCTACAAAATTCACCAAAACAAATAATTCAAATATTAATTAGTATGCTTTAAAATCAAGTGCCTATAGATTATTTTTTTTATATGTTAACCACATTAATTTAAGGTCAAAAAAAAAAAAATCCGTTTGTGGTCTTCTTCTCAAAAAAAAATAGGGTAGGTCGGTATGTAGATTTCTATTATCATTATTATTTGTTTTTTTAACAATTATTCCTTATTTAAGTGTTTGAAGCTGTGTACCTTCAAACACTTACCGGTAAACAATCTTTTTTTTTTTTTTTTTTTTGCTTTTGTTTAAATTTATTTTCTGGGAGTTCCATAAAAAGTTTAGGGTCGGGGCCTGAAAAATAGGGACGGTCGGTGGACTAGAAACAAACTTCTTTTTTTTTTGGCATTGTAAGCCTAGTATTTTCACCTAATTTAATGTTCTGGCCCCATTTACCAAAAATAAAGACATATTTCACTGTATAATAATTTATTAATTTATGAAATATGTCTAGAAAGATAAAGTTAAAGCCTTATTGTACATGTTATGTATACAACATAAATGATGTAATTCTTGTTGAATTGTTTGTTTGTTTGAATTGTGTTTTACGTCATTTTTAGCCCATGTTAGGTCATACATGACAGTAATTGGTAGAACTAGTACTGTATAACTCCCACCATCCGTAAGAATCAACACATTCTCACTTGACAGGTCGAGCTTCCAGTGGGATTCAAGGATGTTTTAGACCAGCGTTTTTACTATCCCAGCCAAGGAGGCACTGTATTCTTTTGGAAAATAAAATATTCATCCATAGAATAGAATAGAATAGAATAACTTTATTTTCCAATCATGGGCCACACAGATGACATTATAATCACAGTAAAATGAACAACATAATGAAACATAACAAAAGCGTAATTCTGATTAGCATAATAACAGTAAAATGATATGAAATTATATATAAGTTATATGCACATATTCATAAAACACACATTAAACAAGATTAATTCAGTCATAATACATTTTGTGTTCATGTGTTAATATCAGTACAATATTAACCTCAGTTTAAGTATATCCATATATATATATATAATTATATGCTATGCAGATAGGGAAAAATAATTAAGTAAAAAATCACACAAATGACATAAAATACCTTTCAATGATCCCAAAGCTAAATCTCTGTCACTCCTTGTATGAAGTAAATTGTTCACTCTCTTTGAACGTTCCTTCACACTTTACCTTTCACTAATACACCAGTTTAAAGGTTGTTTGAACATTTATACAGCCACAAGTAGTGCCCACAGATATCGATAATCTGATTTTGTTTACTGAAGTTTGAATTCCCTTCGTTCCATTCTGCCATCGTTTGCGCCTGTGGTCAGTAAGAGCTTAATGATTGGTCAATAATTTAATTATATACCATGATGCAATACCATGATGCAATTTTTAAACTTCAGACAGTGAGGACTGTCAGTGTGCCCCTGGTTTCCATGGTAACGAGCCCACGGAACATTAAGACATCCTACTTAATTTCTGTTGAAAAAAGTATTAAGTTTAAATTGAAATAAACTTCTTTTTTCATTCTTCATTTTCCAAGAAAGCGGAGCTACTGAGAATGCACTTAATGTGTCGCAATAGGAAATGGCAAGTCGTCTCTGCTGCACTTTTTATTATCATTATCGATCTCCCGAGGCCAATTAACCAATTATGTTAATGCATTTTGTTCTTGTTATTGGTAATGAATGGCAAATTTACAATAAAGTGGCAAATTTACAATAAGTGGCAAATTTACAATAAAGTGGCAAATTTACAATAAAGTGGCAAATTTACCATAAAGTCAGTGTGTTAAGAAATATTGATTTGCACTTTTTTTGTTTTAAACACCCGTATTAAATGGCAAATTCCATTAAACACTACAGCCCAAAATGAAAAAAAATTGCAAGTAGACACATCGTTTAACCTCAGCAGGGGTTTAATTCTTATAATGATATTTATTATAATAAAAGTCAATACTGGTTATAATGACTGTTTGCATTAGTTATTTTTTTGTATAATCAAATTAATTCAACCGAATTCCAACTTGTTTCTTCAGTATATATTTTTTTAGTATTAAAACCATTAAAGTAGAAACAAAATGATTTTTTAATGAAATGTAAAACATTGCCTTTGAACAGACTGAGGATCTAGAAGAAATCAATTTATTTTCTTTGCTAGGTGCTTAAGAATTATGTCCCCTTTTGTGTAATCCCACTGAAATTGCATTTGAAAAAGGTAAAAATTAGAACACAAATAATCTTGAAATATTTTTGCATGACACTTTCAATATAATAATTTTATTATTTTTATGTTTACACATACTGACTACTCTCTAATTTAGAGCTGAGTACAGAATACTCCTTCATTTTAAACCAGAGTACTGAATACTATTTACCATGGATAACCCAAGTACTGAATACTATTTTAACCCGGGCCGTGGGTACTGAATACTCCCTAAATTTGCTCTGAATAATACGTACCTAACGGAAAACCCCCATTTATAGATATATACTTATATGTGAATTAGTCTTAACATCCATGACCAGGGGCGTACCTGAGCATACACACGTACGTACAGGCTATTAAAGAAGCAAACAAATAAAAAGGGCTAAAAATGCGAAAAATGCAATAAAAACTGAAGGTATAGGGGGGTTAGGCACATTTGTGAATCCAAAACTCGATGGTGCGTCTAAATTAGCCCCAGAAACGCCCCTGATGACCTTGTGTAAGACATAAGCTTATTGATCGATACACACTTTTACCAAATAAATATTATTATTCAAGTATAGCTCAGTCTAGATAAACGTGTAAACATATTTAACTGCAAGTTACATGTAAAAATATTTAGGATTATTTGAGTTCTATAAAAAAAAATTGTCAATGCACTTTCAATGGAATTTTACACAAGAGGACATACCCATTAACATTATTTTCCAGCATATTTTAGGCTATAAATGATGGTCGATTTGTTTGTGGTGGAGGCAGACCAGCCACTTATTCCTGGGTAGAACCAGTACTGTATACCTCCCGCCATCCATAAGAATCTACACTTTCTCACTTAAAGTCGATTATTTGGCAGGTTAGTTTCTTTAAACAACAGTATTCAATTACCTTATGTCACACTAATCCCTTCATGTATGTACACGCACAATACATGTATAAGACATGTCATGCAGATGAAAAACAATCACACAAATTAAGAGGAATATACATTTTCTAGCTACAAAACATACATTACCTCCTGAAAATGATATTTTAAGTTACTCCTTGAATGTATTAATTCAACACTTTTCAACAACATGCTGGTTTAAGGTATTAAAACACATCATATGCTATTTATACTACATGTACTTGGTTGTTTACAGCAGAAAGTGTTAATGAAGGATTAATTGTGATGTTTACAACTTTACAGTGATGTAAAATGATGATGCAATATATTTTATTTATGATGCAATTCTGAATTTAATTAAACAAGATGGTCCGTCCATGCTTTCCATTGGAAAGAATTATCTCTCTGAACAATACAATGTAGGATAATCAGATTAAATTGCACTGCACAAGGGGCATAGTGTAACAAAAGCTGTCGGAGATCAATGTGGGCCCCGTAGGGTTGGTTTGGCATGGCAGGTATGGAAACTCATGTTTTGTTTGTGTGTAAAATATATTCGTGAATTCGAAGCTCACTGAGAGCTAGACTTGTGAGGAAGTTTCAACTCTTACGTATGGACGTATTACAGTACAGAAAAAGTACATGCCTTCATCAGAGCAACATGCCTTAAGATTTTCTTAATTTTCATGAATAACAGATTTAAAAGAAGAAAAATAGAATTTCTATGGTGATTCTTGTTCCTTTTGCACCAAAATCATAAAAGTATGTTATTTTGCCATTTTGCCATTAATAGGCACTATTTTTTTCAAGCCCAGTTTGGTAAATGTAATGTCAGAACAACATGCCTTCACAATTTTCTAGGGGAAACCCTGGTCTACCTAACCACCACAAACAAATCAACTGCCATATGTGTTTAAAATTACGTAAAACACCATTCTACAAACCAACTACAACTGCCAGGCGCGTAACTGCCTATACGCGAGTACGCGGCTGAATCCACATGATTCTGACAAAAGCACCTCAGAACGCCCAGAATGCACCATTGTTTTCAAAAATGTTCGGGGGGGGGGGGGGGGGGGGGGGCATGCCCCCGGATCCCCCTAGCACAATTATGAATCCACATGAATAGAGGGCTAGCTACGCCCCTGACTGCTACAACTGCTGCAGCAATTTCTGTTGTTGTTGTGTTGTTAATACAATATTTGCTATCTTATAGTAGATGCACTTTCTCAAATATACATACCATATTATCCCTAGTAAACGCTCCCGGGGGCGTAACATTTTTGAAAAGGGGGCACTTATTTGAGACCAAAAATGCATAATTTAACTTTTAAATCAGACAATATTTAATGTTTTTTTTTACCAAGAAAACCAAAGTCAGCATGTCAGTCAATTAATGCATCAGATTTTATTTTTTCTATTGATTTTGTGTTTCTAGTGATTTTGTGTCTAGTGATTTTGTGTTTCTAGTGATTTTGTGTTTCAAGTGATTTCTAGTGATTTTGTGTTTCTAGTGATTTCTAGTGATTTTGTGTTTCTAGTGATTTCTAGTGATTTTGTGTTTCTAGTGATTTTGTGTTTCTAGTGATTTTGTGTGTTCCATTGTGAATGAAGCAGATTAACTTGCATCTTTTGGTAAGTTTAAAAAAAAAATTGCTGAAAGAATGGTGGTAGAAGGGTAGGGATGGGGTGGGGCATTTATTAGGGGAGGGGCGTTTATTAGGTTTTATACGGTAATAATAATGTTTCCAGAATATTATAACAGTAGTAGTAACATTATCAACATCAGCTTTAATGATGTAAGTTGCAGTATTAGTAATATTTAGTAGAATAACAATTGAATTGAATGTTCTTTAACGGCTCATCAACACAGTATAGGTTATATAGAGCCGCCCCAGAGAGAGGGTAAGGATACATAGGAATCCGGGAACTGTGCCCGACTCTTACTATCGAATAGATTCCTATGGTTCTTTAACGTGCTCGGAGGATAGACCGATACACGGGTCCGCCCGGTTTACGTCCCCATCCGACGGACGAGGCTAAGGGAAAGTGTCTTGCCCAAGAACACACCGACGAAACTCAGTGGCACCACGGAGGATTGAACCCGGGGCCTCCGGTTACAAATCCACCGCTAGAAGTGAAACAAGGTAAATGGTTGTAACAGTAGAAGTATTAGCATCAATAGTTGCACTAGCAATATCATTTACTGATGACCAAACAACTGCAACAGCTTACTGCCTCTCCAAAATTGATCAAACAACTGACTACAAAAAACGGTGGACTCAAGACTCCCCTCTACTCCATATTTTACACTATGCCATTATTAGTGAGTTTAGTAGTTGTGTGCCATCAATCTTTGTAAAACTGTGGAACCTGCATCAACTGAATGCTGTCATATCACCTGACATCTTGAAGAGTTATGGGCGGACAAGGTTTTTCATTATCAAGTCATGGTGACCTTGCGCTTGAACCTATTGACCCCCAAATGTATAGGGGTCATCCTCTCACCATATGATGGACAGTCTACCTGTGAAATCATGCACCAGGCTACAAATCTTTAAGAGTTGTAAAAGCAGGCAAAGTTTTTTCATTATCAGGTCATGAGGACCTTGATCAGGGGTCATCCTCTTATAACACCTCTCTTATCATGGACAATCTATGTGTCAAGTTTCATGAGTGTGGCTCCAAGTCTAGAAGAGTTACAGAGTGGACAAGGTAATATGTGTCTACCGACAGACAGACTGTATCCAGTAAAATTTACCCCCCAAAACTTTTAACAATTAATCTAATGAGTTCAAATACAAACTTCAGAAACATAATCTAAGTATTTCAGTTTATACAGCATCAAAGCGACAATGCAACTGTCATGCACGACTGTCACATGTTACATGTTACCTACAGAGATCAATTATCACCCACTGGCATTAACAAAGATGCCTCAAATTACAAACAGCTGCAGCTTCTGTTACTGGTAATTTTCATGCACAGTTGCACATTTTCATTGTTTTTTTGTAACTGAATCGGTCCAGCATCCCGCAATTTGGTCAAGACTCGATTAAACTGTCATTTTAATCCCCGAGCTCTGGTAAGTAACAATATAATATAGCTTTTGATAATATATCCAGTTTCACTCAGTCTTGCATGCGTGCCCACTTCATGAAGTCATTGTATTTTCAAACCATTAACGGAATATACTTGAACCACTAAAACAAAATTGTAACCCTTTAATGAGTGGAATAGATCAACACATGTTATTAGTTTATACCAACCTTAGATCAATATTGTATAAACAGTATCTATATAATCTCCAGAATCTATGTTTCTTTAAAGGAATCACATGCAGGAAGCCATTTTTATTTAAGGTCTCTGCCACACAGACTCGCTTGTAACCAGTATAAACCTGATCTAGCTGAACTGCAGCAGCATTAATCAATACAGGAATACCTCCTACTGAATACCTCCTACGCAAGATACTCACCAATCTCCACGCAGAGTTATCGTTCCTTGCACTCACATATATTATATAAATATATATTATATATATGTGCTAACTATTAAATTACAAGATTTTGGTAATACCTTTTAAATTGGAATATTTTTGCCTGAAACTTACTTATTTCTTGGGTTAATATAATTTTCAGAATATCTGCAAATTAGATGTTGCAAGATTTGAAACAATTTAGTTTTAATCGGGACTGTTTTACTACAAAAATAATACATACTTAGGTCTCCTCAATCGATACGCATATGTAAACATTTCAAACCGAAGCTCGATAGCAGAAAATTACTAAAAATAATTAACTCACAGAAAAACAATTTGAAAATAATGGATATAGGTCTATATTTTATCTTTGCGGATCACGCAACAGGATTTATTATAAACATCGTCATAACATTTTTGAATAATCAGGTGACCTAACCTTCAATGTAATGACTGGTAGAAATTGGATACTCGCAGAAAAGATGGTGCCAAATTATCTCCCTTTAATCACAGAAAAGATGGTGCCAAATTATCTCCCTTTAATTACAGAAAAATATGGTGCCAAATTATCTCCCTTTAAAGTTATTTGATAATAATTTCACAAAATGCTGTGAATGGATTACATGAAAACCTAACTTTAGAGACCTGCTGTTTTTACCCTTGGGACTTCATTTTAAAAATCTTATTAAGAATGCCCAGCAGTTCCTCAAGAGAATTCAGGTTTTGGGATATTTTTAGTAAGGGCGGCCATCTTGGATGTACTACTGACCTACATTTAACAAACTTTGAAAGTCAGTGAACTCGTGATCATCCATGTGAAGTCGTTTCTGAGAAGTTGTTGTTATAAAAGTGAAATAACAATGTAGTTTTATACTTGCAGGTTTGTCACTGTCTTACCAGGATATGTATGGTACAACAAGACATGCATGTGGTAGGATAATGTATATATAGAAATATGAATTAAGATCACTTTGCAAAACATGTTGCTATTTATTGCTCAAGTGCAGGGGTGATGGAGCCAATGGGGCTTAGAAAAATCAGGGCACTGCAGGGTTCCAATACGTAAGGTCACTAAAATCATATCCTAACTACGCTTTGATAATCTCCGCTACTGGATCTGACCACATTACCTTTGAGGTCACGTCAAATCGACCTTTCATCTAATCAATATTCATGAGAATAGTGTTTGATATGCACTTCAGATGACATTCGAGTGAACTGAATAATCGAAAATCTACATATCCGAATAAAGATAAAGTCTTTGTGCGTTATGGTTGTGTTATTGCACGATAAATTCAAAGAAATGCACTAAATGCCATGTTTTACATCAGGATACGAAGAAATCATGGGCGCTGTCGTGTATTTTGAAAATATATATTCCACCAAAATTATTATGACATTAGATAGCCTAAATATTATGCAGTATTACATGTGGCCCGATTAGCTCAGTGGATAGCGTACTGGACCGCTGACGCATGAGTGTCATTTTTAGTGTGTGTTCAATCCCACGAATCGTTAGTTTTTTTGTAGCGCTATTAAATTCCGTCAAAAAATCTTTTTTTTCTTTTTTTCAGTAAATATTCAATAATGGTTGGTGTATACATTATGTTTGTCAACGCAATTCATTTGTGTTTTATAAGCTAAAAGTTAAGGACATTGTCTCTTTCAATACCAAGTGTAGACTGCTCCACAGCGTTTTACTGAAATGCGATATGCGCAGTGAAGCTGTCAATACCGAACAATTTTGTAGGCACAAATCTGATTGGCTAATTGTAAGACCAGTCTGACGTGACCTGTAATGGGAAGTCGTCAGATCCTAGTAGCGAAGAGTATCGTAGTGTGATAAAGGGTCTGATTTTAATGAGATTGTTATTAAGTTTCATTGATCCCATTTTTATCACTGAACCAATGAGAAAGCTTCATTCATATTTTCATTTGGTTGTTTCTATCATGACATCACTTTCTGGTATTATGACATCACATCCTGATATTATGACATCAGGTCATGCTATTATGATGCAACTCAGTGTGTTCTGAGAACTGACTGAGCATTTAAATTGCTGTTTGTAATGAGTTTCGTAAAGACATTTTCTGTAGCTTTTTCTGCATAACAGATTTTCTTTAAACTTTTGTACAGTAAGTCTGTTATATATGCCAAAATAATGGTAGGTCACCATAATTGTTAAAAATTTTAACAAATAATTTATAATGCCACCTCTCGTCAATCTGTCCAAAAAGTTAAACAAGTCCATGAAATAGCTAAATAAGACATTTTTGAAGTCTAATCATTTATTCGTTGGTCACAATAATTATTCTGCTAAATTGTTTTAAAGTAAAGAACATTTTATTATAATAACATTTAAAGCTCATCTTTATGTAAAACCTTTTTTTACAAAATCTGTTGAGACCATTACTCACAATTAATGCACAAATTAGCCCATAATGATACAATTTCCTTTTTTTTTTGTATGTTCCCAATATTAGAATTTGTTTAAACTTTCTAAGCACATAGTTTAATATATATAAAAACAAAATGTGCAATAAAAATGTTAGGTCCCCATGCTTGTTTAGATTTATTTTGAAACCCTATCCCTATGCTAAAAGTCCAAGTTTTGTATGAAATTATATATAGAAATGGTATATTTTCCTTTTTTTATTACGTTCCTAATAACAGAATTTGTTCAAACTTCCTAGGCACTTATTTGAACATATAGTAAGACAATTAATGCAATTAAAATTATAGGTCACCATGCATATTGAGATTTAATATTGTTTTTTTGGAACCCTACCATTATGCTTAAATTTTTTAATTTTGTTTGATTTTTACAAAATGTTATCTTTTTCCTTTTTTATGTATTTTTCTAATAATAGGCATTTATATAAATAAAGACAATAAATACAACTAGACATCAAGATTTTTAGGAAAATCCATCCAATAGTTTTAGAAGACGCTCAAAATTCTGCGCATAAAAAACTACAGAAACTGCCTTTAAAACAAAGAATCATCAAGTTATAAATATAGAATAATTCTAAAATGATTTAATTAATAGACTGTTTAGTGTCAATTAGTGCATATTAAGTTGTCTTACCTTCACAGTACCTTTGCAAGAGAGGGATGAAGTAGTTGACGATTTAGGAAGTGTCTGCATTCCCTGCTGAGATTAGGTAGATTTTTTTCTTTATCTTCTGTATTGTACACTTCAGTGACACATCAAATTTGCACTGACAAACCCAGGAGTGATATAGAGTTGATAAATGCAATACTGCACGTACACCAGGCACGTATACACCACTGCTGACTAATCTGAAACAGCCGGGCTATAAGAATAATTACAGGAATTGTATTTTTTGATTAATATAACCTTCTTCATTATAATTACTTATAATAACAGAAGGAAAATGTTACCTTGAATATTACCTACCATTAAAATAATTATTTACTACTATTGTTGTAATTTATGTATTAAATCACGACTAAGTATGTATTAATTAGGCCATAAAAATAATAAATTAATTGCTAGATTCTCATCCCCGCCCGCCCCCGTTTTTTATGCCGCCCCAGTAATTTTTAATTTCTTCAAAATAAAAAATTATTAAAAAAAATTAAAAATTAAAAATTAAAAAAATTGCTGAAAGTATGAAACACTATTAAAAATGTGGTTTCAATCTTGGAAGTACTCGGTAGTATGTTTTACTATTTTTGCCTTGTGCCGAGGCAATTTTCCATTTTTCGTATAAAATACAAAATAAAAGTTCACCCCCGCCCCTATTTTGAACTAAATTTGGATGAGAAACTAGCAATTAATTTATTATGGCCTGAGTGATGTATCGATTAAACGATTGTAACCGATTATCGGTTACTTAGGGATTCGATTATGATGATAGATTATGATTTGTTAGTTTGTATGGCGTTTTACGTCATTTTCAACACATGTAAGGTTATATATGAAAGTCGATGTTTTTGCGGTGGAGGCAGACCACCTGGGTAACACTAGTACTGTACACCTCTCGCCATCCTTAAGAATCGACACTTCCTCACAAGTCGTGGCGAGAAGGTTTACAACGCAACGTCATTAACCCCTGGGCCACGGAGCTTGATAACGAAAGTCTATAATGGATCTTCGGTAAAATGAAAATCTGCACTTTAATGTTAACCCTTACCCTAAGAATAGAACTGAATGTTGTTTAACGGCTCATCAACACAATACAGGTTATTTAGAGCCGCCCCAGAGAGAGGGGAAGGATACATAGGAATCCGGGAACCTGCCCTACTCTTATTATCGAATAGATTCCTATGGTTCTTTAACGTGCTCGGAGGATAGACCGATACCCTAAGAATAGAAATAAACATATGATTATCCAGAAGAATACACTTATAAACGAAAAGGAGCAAATACACATATAAACTCATTTCTATTAACTACAATTAGAATAAAATCAAAAATCAATGACATCATAAACAAGACAGGAATAGTATACTTTGGCCCCCATTCCCCACCCACCTCCAATAATTTGAAGAAAAAAATGGTTAGCACTCTAAAAGTACTTTTTTTCCCTTATATAATGTTTTGGTGTATTTGAGCTTGGATAACATTGTTTGCTTTTTAATGGTCAAAAATGTTTGTGAAAAAGTTTGGCCCCTACAATAATTGAAACCTATTTTTTTGATTGTCAAAATAATACCCTTTTCAAAACGTTTAGCACCCCCCATAATTCAAACGTTCCTACGCCCATGAATAGTAATTATCAAAACAGTAATTATTCTTATGTTCATGGCCCGAAACTTGGGTTAACATGCACATTTTATACTTCATATTGACTAACCGATTATTACTGATGATTGATCGGTAAAATCCAACCGATTGTAACCAATGATCAATTGTTCAGTTTCAACCGAACAACCGAATCAATATTATGTATCATGTAACTGCTGGGATTGGTTATAGGGAAATCCTTTACGAGATGCATATATATATGCGTGTGGTTCTTTTCACGAAAGAGCATATGCGAGTGAGTGAAAACAACAAAACACACCTACCATCAAATGAAGGATTTCCCTATAACTGATCCCAGCAGTTAAATAATCTATTTACTACATTTTGAATCAATTTATGTATGATTTTAAACGAGTCATAATTCATTTTATTGAATGTTATCAGCAACACTTTACTAACGTCATGACTCAAAGTGAGTTAGTTATTAATATTTAGAAATTATGAATATTCTTTTACTGAGAAATCCCAATCTTTCACCCACAGAAATGTAATAACTATATGTAACCTTATTCACTGAAGAAATAACTGAATTGAATTAAATTGAAAAGTGTAAGTAATATTAAGATAAATTAAAATTAAATCAAGGAAAAAAAATATACAAGAATTAAAGTCCATACATTTATATATTTTAAAAATATCTACTGTCCACGAGAATCATCATTTGTTGGGATACACTAGACAACACCTATAGGCACCACAGTTACATCACGTTGTGGGATACACTAGACAACACCTATAGGCACCACAGTTACATCATGTTGTGGGATACACTAGACAACACTCATGTTGTGGGATACACTAGACAACACCTATAGGCACCACAGTTACATCATGTTGATGGATAAACTAGACAACACCTATAGGCACCACAGTTACATCATGTTGTGGGATACACTAGACAACATATATAGGCACCACAGTTACATCATGTTGTGGGATACATTAGACAACACATATATAGGCACTACAGTTACATCATGTTGTGGGATACACTAGACAACACCTATAGGCACCACAGTTACATCATGTTGTTGGATACACTAGACAAGACCTATATGCAGGGTTCGACACTAACAGTGTCCCAGGATCCCGAGGATCCCAGATTTTCAGGTGGGATCCCTGCTTCTAGAAGGTTGGGATTCCACTGGGAACCCTGATTTTGCCGTCAGGTTCTTATTAAGAACACACTTACAGATTATTTAATGGAATATCCCCCAAAAATCGAGCTCAAAAATTGTCCGAAAAGGTAATTTAGTTTGCCTTTCGTTCTACCTCTATTATCGAGGATCCCGAAAATTAATCGCTCTCGCTAGGCGCTTATTAGGCCAACTGGTAAAATCGCAACTGTGCGAACCGGACTGGAAAATTGATTTTATGTGGGATCCCTAATGTTGAAGTGGGCACCCAGATGTACAAAGTAGGGATTCCAGTCGGATCACAGACAAAACATGTTAGGGTCGAACCCTGATATGCACCACAGTTACATCATGTTGTGGGATACACTAGACAACACCTATAGGCACCACAGTTACATCATATAGGCACCACAGTTACATCATGTTGTGGGATAAACTAGACAACACCTATAGGCACCACAGTTACATCATGTTGTGGGATACACTAGACAACACATATAGGCACCACAGTTACATCATGTTGTGGGATACACTAGACAACACCTATAGGCACCACAGTTACATCATATAGGCACCACAGTTACATCATGTTGTGGGATACACTAGACAACACCTATAGGCACCACAGTTACATCATGTTGTGGGATACACTAGACAACACATATAGGCATCACAGTTACATCATGTTGTGGGATACACTAGACAACACCTATAGGCACCACAGTTACATCATTTATTGGGATACACTAGACAACACAAATAGGCACCACAGTTACATCATGTTGTGGGATACACTAGACAACACCTATATGTACCACAGTTACATTTTTATTTTTTCATATATTTTTTTTAAATGTAATGTTCACTTTTGTCATCAATATATACTTAAAAGATTCATCAAATAAAACTAAAAATAAATAATCAATTCCAAAATCCGATTGCATTCATTCGCCGCTTTAAAGAAGGTGTTCAAAAATTTTATAAAATTATGATAAAAATTAAATGTTTTATTTAATAGCTTTTAAAATTGTTGTACTTATAAATGTTGTCTAGTGTATTTTCTATTTTCAAATTTTCTGTTAACCCTATTTTTTATGCCTGTTTGTTAGAATGAAAAGTCCATCTGTCAACGCAAACTGGCAGGTTCTTGTGCACATTACTATTCCACCAAGTGCACAATTCTATTTTCGTAGACGTGTATTTTCTGCACTATTAAATATGCTACTGGGCTACCAAATGTTTATGTCTGGGTAGTCCAATGGACGAAGATTTATAATAATTACTCTAGATTCCATGCCATGGGCTAGTAAAAAACGTGTTAAAATAAGAAATAAATTATAAATCGAAAGGTTGCATGTGTTGTGACAGCACTTTCTAACCTACATATAAGCATATATATTATATATATATATATATTTCCACAAAATGCATATAGGGCATTATTAACAACTGCCTCAGTAATTAAATTAGTCTTTTCCATATTTTTGTTTAGCAAAGTCTTGACTGAGATGCTTTTATACATGTGCTTGTACTGGATTATAACCTTGGTTACAAAAAAATAAGAAATGTGGAGATACATTCAAAATGCATTTAAAACTCATGAAAAGAAACCGAAACTCAAATTAATGTCTTTTCCATTGAATATTATATTGGGCTGGTATGTTTTGAGCAGTTCTAGTTTACCCAAAATCTAGATGGTGGAACAGTTAAAATTAATTTCTAGCTCTGTACATTACCAATTTTGCCCCATATAAGTATTCTCTTAGGCCAGAAAAAAAATATCTGTGTTTCTGGTTACCCGACCATCCCTATTTTTTGGCGCCGACCCTACAGTTTTTTACCTCAAAAAACAAAAAAAACAAAAAAAAAGGACGAAAAAGCTGGGTACGAAACGCGCTAAAACATGAGCAGAAGTTATGAAAACATTAATCATGTCATGTTGCCAGCAGATTTGTTCTTCCAATACCGACCAGCCTCAGGAAATTATAAACTTCATTCTTATGTAAACTCATAATGGCAGAAAATATGCGTTTTCAATTTATTTTATTCAAAACAAACATGTTAAGAAGATATCATGAGGTTGTTTTCCTTCTCCTTGTAAAATCACTACAAAATAACTACTTCAGAAATTAAAGATACCTTTAACATCGCCCAAACCACATGGGCAAAAATAAATAAATAAATAAATAAATAAATAATTACCGACCTACCTACCCTAATTTTTTGAGTAACCAGAAACACAGGGTGTTTTTTCTGGCCTTATATGATTCTCATATGAAACTAATACAAATATAAAAAGGCATTACATGTATTTTTTGTAAGGTGTGTAGAGTGATGGCCCACCCCAACCCTCACAAACCTATGACCGGGTGAATAAGCGGACCACCATTAACTTGGTGATCAAAATGAAAAAAAAAGGAAAAAGAAAAAAAAGAGCAGTATACGATTCTTATTAAAAAAACTTTTATATGAAAATCATGTTCACAAACTATTTTTTATCTACCTACATACCATACCAAGTTTCGATCCAATATCTCACAGTTCTAGTTATTGCCTGGAAACCATGAGTTTGACGCTGTGAAACTATTTTTCTTTTTTTATTTGAATGGTGTTTTACATCATTTTTTGTGGTAGAGGGAGAGGCAAACCACCACGTTTTTCCTGGGTAGAACCCTTACCGTATATGTTTGTTTGTTTGATTCTATGGCGTTTACATTATTTTTAACACATGTAAGGTTATATATATATGACGGTCGTTTTTTATGTGGTAGGTATAGACCACCAACTTTTCCTGCTGGGTATAACCAGTGCTGTACATCTCCGGCCATCCGTAAGAATCGACACTTCCTCACTTACAAGTCGAGCTCCCAGTGGGATTCGAACCCGCAGCGGTGAGATTTGAGAAGGTTTACAACGCAACATCGTTAATCCCTCGGCCATGGATTCATTACTGTATATACCTCCCAGCATCCGTAAGAATCAGCTCTTTCTCACTAGACAAGTCAGCTCCGAGTGCAGATGGGTTCGAACCCGTAGCATTGTGAGACGAGAAAACTTTAGATGCAGCGTCTGTACTATCCCGGCCACTGATGCGCTGTTTTTAGCGACCATGACCCTAGTGACTCCAAATGCAATCCCAAGCCTCCTTTCCATTCTAGCTTCCTACATACCAAGTTTCATTCCAATATTCATTCCTAACAAAATAACTGACCAGAAAACAATTTTCTATTTTTTGTAACAGCGACCTTAACCTTGACCCAGTGACATCAAATGCAATCCCAAACATCAAGTAATCACCTGCCCTACAAACGACATTTGCCAATCTTATAACCAGAGATTTCAGTTGAAGTCTGGTTAAAAATATATGAAATTGAGCCATCTAGGAAAACCAGCAATGACTGTTATGTAATTTTAAACAGAATCAGTAATTGTTGCTATCCATCAACACAGGGAGTGAGTCATTCCAAGACAGTGACAGGGCCAGCAAAGGGTTATGTGATGGCATATAATAGTGGCATGTGTTGATGGCATGTACTGGTGGCATGTACTGATGGCATGTACTGGTGGCATGTACTGGTGTTACTGGTGGGTATGGGTACTGGTGGTGTGTACTGGAGGGCATGATTATACTGATGGCATGTACTCAGGTGGCATGTACTGGTGTCACTGGTGGGTATGGGTACTGGTGGTGTGTACTGGAGGGCATGATTATACTGATGGCATGTACTCAGGTGGCATGTACTGGTGTCACTGGTGGGTATGGGTACTGGTGGTGTGTACTGGAGGGCATGATTATACTGTTGGCATGTACTCAGGTGGCATGTACTGGTGTCATTGGTGGATATGGGTACTGGTGGCATGTACTGGTGTCACTGGTGGGTATCGGTACTGGTGGTGTGTACTGGTGTCACTGGTAGGTATGGGTACTGGTGGTGTGTACTAGTGTCACTGGTCGGTATGGGGACTGGTGGCATGTACTGGTGTCACTGGTGGGTATGGGTACTGGTAGCATGTACTGGTGTCACTGGTGGGTATGGGTACTGGTGGTGCATACTGGTGTCACTGGTTGGTATGGGTACTGGTGGCATGTACTGGTGTCACTGGTGGGTATGGGTACTGGTGGCATGTACTGGTGTCACTGGTGGGTATGGGTACTGGTGGCATGTACTTGTGTCACTGGTGGGTATGGGTACTGGTGGTGCATACTGGTGTCACTGGTGGGTATGGGTACTAGTGGCATGTACTTGTGTCACTGGTGGGTATCGGTACTGGTGGCATGTACTGGTGTCACTGGTGGGTATTGGTACTGGTGGGTATGGGTACTGGTGTCACTGGTGGGTATGGGTACTGGTGGCATGTACTTGTGTCACTGGTGGGTATGGGTACTGGTGGTGCATACTGGTGTCACTGGTGGGTATGGGTACTGGTGGCATGTACTGGTGTCACTGGTGGGTATTGGTACTGGTGTCACTGGTAGGTATGGGTACTGGTGGCATGTACTGGTGTCACTGGTGGGTATGGGTACTGGTGGCATGTACTGGTGTCATTGGTGGGTATGGGTACTGGTGGCATGTACTTGTGTCACTGGTGGGTATGGGTACTGGTGGTGCATACTGGTGTCACTGGTGGGTATGGGTACTAGTGGCATGTACTTGTGTCACTGGTGGGTATCGGTACTGGTGGCATGTACTGGTGTCACTGGTGGGTATTGGTACTGGTGGGTATGGGTACTGGTGTCACTGGTGGGTATGGGTACTGGTGGCATGTACTTGTGTCACTGGTGGGTATGGGTACTGGTGGTGCATACTGGTGTCACTGGTGGGTATGGGTACTGGTGGCATGTACTGGTGTCACTGGTGGGTATTGGTACTGGTGTCACTGGTAGGTATGGGTACTGGTGGCATGTACTGGTGTCACTGGTGGGTATGGGTACTGGTGGCATGTACTGGTGTCATTGGTGGGTATGGGTACTGGTGGTGCATACTGGTGTCACTGGTGGGTATGGGTACTGGTGGCATGTACTGGTGTCACTTGTGGGTATGGGTACTGGTGGCATGTACTTGTGCCACTGGTGGATATGGGTACAGGTGGTGCATACTGGTGTCACTGGTGGGTATGGGTACTGGTGGCATGTACTTGTGTCACTGGTGGGTATGGGTACTGGTGGTGCATACTGGTGTCACTGGTGGGTATGGGTACTAGTGGCATATACTTGTGTCACTTATGGGTACTGGTGGCATGTACTGGTGTCACTGGTGGGTATTGGTACTGGTGGGTATGGGTACTGGTGTCACTGGTGGGTATGGGTACTGGTGGCATGTACTTGTGTCACTGGTGGGTATGGGTACTGGTGGTGCATACTGGTGTCACTGGTGGGTATGGGTACTGGTGTCACTGGTGGGTATTGGTACTGGTGTCACTGGTAGGTATGGGTACTGGTGGCATGTACTGGTGTCACTGGTGGGTATGGGTACTGGTGGCATATACTGGTGTCATTGGTGGGTATGGGTACTGGTGGCATGTACTTGTGTCACTGGTGGGTATGGGTACTGGTGGTGCATACTGGTGTCACTGGTGGGTATGGGTACTGGTGGCATGTACTGGTGTCACTGGTGGGTATGGGTACTGGTGGCATGTACTTGTGCCACTGGTGGATATGGGTACAGGTGGTGCATACTGGTGTCACTGGTGGGTATGGGTACTAGTGGCATGTACTTGTGTCACTGGTGGGTATGGGTACTGGTGGCATGTACTGGTGTCACTGGTGGGTATGGGTACTGGTGGTGTGTACTGGTGGCATGTACTGGTGTCACTGGTGGGTATGGGTACTGGTGGCATGTACTGGTGTCACTGGTGGGTATGGGTACTGGTGGCATGTACTGGTGTCACTGGTGGGTATGGGTACTGGTGGCATGTACTGGTGTCACTGGTGGGTATGGGTACTGGTGGTGTGTACTGGTGGCATGTACTGGTGTCACTGGTGGGTATGGGTACTGGTGGCATGTACTGGTGTCACTGGTGGGTATGGGTACTGGTGGCATGTACTGGTGTCACTGGTGGGTATGGGTACTGGTGGTGTGTACTGGTGTCACTGGTGGGTATGGGTACTGGTGATGTATTGATAACAAAAAAGTAACATACACTGATGAAGCCCAAACAGAAGCCAACCCATGGCATCTCAGTACAGATTGAATATATTGATAAGGTTGATAGACTGACTATCAGTTATTCTTTTCCACAGGACGAGTTAACAGTGGTTCTCCAAATACTTTAAAGAAACTAACCCGCCAAATAATGGCAAAATTGCACTACAATAACGTTTGTCAAAACTCTATCCAAGTGTTCAGGGCATAAAATAATGTACATGTGCCAATTAAAAGCAATCGTTTATTCACAGGTTCTTAAAAGAAACGTGGCTGAATATGAATAAAATGACATATGAGTTGGTAACTCTTAATTCGATGCTGCAGTTTTGTTTTTTTACCCCTTTAAAGCCCTTTATATCGTTACTAGTTTGGTATATATTTAGGCACTCTGTGGGTTTTAACTCGCGACCCTTTGCATGTGAAGCGGACGCTCTACCGATATCGTCATAAAAGCTATCTCTGCGGCGAGACAATAGTAACGCGCTTATAAACTAATCTATGTACGTACACCCCAACTGAGTCCTTCTACAGATATAGCTCGTCATCAGTAGGTTTAGAAACAGTGTATATCTGTTGTACAATTTGCCTGTTGATGGCAGGATAGGGACTTCCAGAAGGTCCTCATTATAGAGACAGCTTCCATTATACGGTGTATGAGTCTGTACTTTGGCAACCAAATCTTCTGGTGCAATACGTTTTCTTGCATATCAAATAGTATATTACCGGTATTCAGGAATATTTATATAAAGCTGCCAAACCTCTGTTAAATTGGAATCGGAAACTCAGCATGCTCATTACCAACAGTAATGTTGTTTGTGCAAATGAATACAAATGAAGTTGGAAGGAACCGCCAGAATCTTTAAGTCATCTAGTTCAGGCAGCATCTGATTTGTTACAAACCAAATCAAATTCGAACCAAATTGCTTTGGTTGAAATAGGACTATTGTTTGGTAATAAATAATATATTCCACAACATGAATCACTAAGAAAATTGACTTAAAATAGCTCAATTGATAAAGGTTTTATCTGAGCTTAATATAAATCAAATTAGGTAACTGATTGAATCATTGGCATCATGCTATAGCAATTACACAGTTTAGGGAATGAAAATTCCACTTGTCCGCTCGCCATGACGAGTGCTCGTTGATGCAGGACGAGTAGAAATTCAGATAAATTCTTTAACCATTTACCAAAATATTCCTGGACGAGTAACTCGAAAACAAATTTTCCTGCCCTACAGTTAATTTGGTCTTGGTTAATTTTAAGATTGATTATTTAGGTACAAGACATTACAGTCTGGAGCGTAGCTACCTGTACGCAACTCAACTGTCAGAATAAAGTAAGAAAAGTAAAATAAAATGCAATAACAATGTGGGTGCTGGCGGTATAAGGGAACGTGTTTTCCATGACAATTTGTATATTTTAGGTTATATCCTCAAGAAGTCAGCATCAACATAGGTGAATGTATTAATTCAAATGTTGGGAAATTACTCCTAAATTGCACCACAGAATATCATTGAATGGACCCCACTAGAGTGAGGAGGGGAGAGATGTACCTCTACTTGCAGAATGTGTCTTTTCAACTTTAGGGTTCAAATTTAACTCTGACTTATTTACTTGTTACATGCAAGCAATTTTTGCAGATTGCAAGTAGAAAATTATTAGCACTGACTTGCTAAAATTTTCAAGTAATAAAAGAAACCCACTAGGTCTCAGTCTACATTTATTCGATCACTGAATAAATTATGTTTATTTTTTTCACATATAAATGTCCCTTGTTAGCAGTGTCGAACACCCATTTAATATTCTATTGTATGACACACGTGTCATATAACCTGGAACGATTTTGATTGGTTGAGTACCTGTAACATTACGCACGTTTATTAACTGAAACTATTTTATTTATTACAAATTCACCCAGATCTGAGTCATAAACTTATTATTTGTGACAGCTTATAAAAATAATCCACGTTATACAAAACACTGTTGTTGGTTTGTTAAAAAGTTGGCGTAAACTGCTACTTTGTAAAGAGATAAAACACAAACTCTTTTATAGGCCACGTTATGTGTGAGACACGACGTTACGACGTCACATATTTTATGACGTTTTGGCGCCAAGGCCATAAAAAATTAATTACCTTGGTTCTCAGGCCCACTGTGGCATACAATTAAAACATCACAAAGTTCAACATTTATAAAGGTCCTGCATTATTATCAGGATTCAAACATTTAAAACTGAATGTGACAACATCATTACTGCAAGTGTATAATGAACATTATGCAAAGTGCATACTCTATGGACTTAAAGAACTGTAAAGCCTGATGTACTCGAGTTCCCTTTAATACCTGATGCAGCAATTTGCCAACTTGTATTGTTTCAGGAACTGACATTGTAATTAATCTGCATGTAACATGTTTTGTCAAGAAATGTCAGCTCATATTAAAATTAATGTAATTCTGTTGCTGGTTTTAGAACATGGCAGTATGTTACAATGGTAATGGCAAATTGTATACATTCATTCATTCATTCTCTTAAAGGGACATATGACAATCTTGAAGTGTTTATCAAGCATTGCAATTATTGTTTCGATTTATATATCCAGTATCATATTCACTTTAAACCTACTTGCATATAAATAAATTTAGTTTTCAATGTTTCTCACTGATTTTACCGTAAGTTGAACATATATTATTGGTGCATTTTTATCAACAGTTAATTACATGTAAATTAATTTACTTCATATTTATTTTAGTGTAATTAATATTAATGACTGAACAAATAATGCAATCATGCAGAAAAATGTTGTGATTTTAAAACATTCAGATTGTCATGTGTACCTTCAAGAGATTTTATAATACAGATTCCATACACATGTGATAAACTTTTACTGGAGTATCAAATTACCCAGCTGCAGTA
>JAWPHD010023225.1:0-22702 GCA_037043455.1 Cyrtodaria siliqua | reverse complement strand
CACCTGTCATGGCTGTCAAATAATATTTTCTTCTTTTTTCCGTTATATGGGCATATGGTATATGGCTGTCTAGTATGTGCCTTCGATCACTGGTTGGCATAAATATGCCCAGGCTAGCTCTGAAGGCCTCCAGTGATGTTGCAGCAGAAGTAGGTACAATTTGGCAGTACTGAGCTTCTCTATCTATCTATCTATCTATCTTCATATACTGCAGTACCCCCTCTCGAGGATTATATGCAGGTGCGTGTCAGTGCATGTTAGTGAGATGAAAGTAAAAGTGTGAAAGGAAAGGACAAGTGTTGGAGTAAAAGATAATAGAAATTATCATATTAAGAAGTGTGAATTAAGATAAAGGGTTAAAAACCGTGTTTGATGTCTACAGCATGGGGTGTTCTAGCGATCTTACCGCCACCTTGAATTTGTCTAAGATTGGCAATGAACTTAACAGCATTGTTAACATTTTCAGGGACAACAAAAACAGGGAAATTATTCTGTAACAACACAGTGAAGTACAATAAAAACTTGAAACATTACAGTTGTGAAAATATTTTATTATGTAAATCATCAATAAATACGTAATATTTCACAAAATACAAAAACAACATTTTTCCCAATTCTGAGAAAAAACGCGCGTTTTTCCCAATTTTGAGAAAAATCGCGTGTTTTTTCCCAATTTGACCGGCCACGGACCCATTCCAAAAATGGTGAAAAAAACCGCTAAGCCTGGTGTCAGCTCGTCTCTGCTCGAGGGCTCTCCAACCTAGTGATTTTTGCATTTAGTAACACTATCATATGGAGAGAAATTGTTTAGTGTCCAGCGAGTGGCTCTTCGTTGGACCATCTCAAGCTTGTTTATGTTAGTCTGTGTGTTATTACAAGCAATTTTTTTAAAGATTTTGATATTTCATCTGGCTGTGTACGGTCAGAGGGGTTCCTACAGTAAAAACATTGGGATTGCAGTAGAGGAGCTACCCTCTTGGTTTTAAGTCAGTATATCTAAGAAAATTACATTTCAAGCATATAAACTGAAATATCCGTTATATTGATCATTTTAAGTTGTAATGGTCAACCCTTTTCAGACGAAGTTAAAAAATATTAATTTCCCAGTGCCCCAGATAACTTTTGGACCTATTGGGTATTTCACTCATGTAATTATAATTAATTCATAATTTTGATAGAGCATCATCAAAAAAACTGACCAATCAGTGACCAGAAATAAGACATAACAATACATTCTGGTAGGTGATAAACTCGGTCTTTATCCTTGATGTTCAACCAAGTTTACTGTTAAAATTAAGGTATTTACAGCGTGATTATTTTGAAACCCTGCATATTTCATACACATTTATGCAAATAGATTCAAAATTTGTATCTTTCAAAATCGAAACTTGAAAATTATGATCTTTTTACTCTGCCAAAGATTTTTTTCTTTTACTATAGAACCCAAGGATAAAAACCGAGTAACACACTTTTTATCACCTAGTGAAAATAAGGTAAAATCTCAACATTTTGGCAATGCAAAATTATGAATTGAGTGATTTTCCAATTTTCAAAAATAATAGGGTGATTTGGGAATCAAATGTAAAACAAGCAAGGTAACTTACCCGTCTTTATGTGAGCTTTATTGACTTGTTATTCAAGGCAATGGTTTGTCAATGATTAATCATTATTAATGATTAATTTCCATAGAAACACTAATCACGTGTTAATTTTAGAAGTGTTTCTTAACGGTAACTCGCTTGTCGGTTTACGTCCCCGTTTCGAATTTTAATCGTCTGCACAATGCAAACGCTTTCAAAAATAAACAAGAAAGCGTCCAGACGACTACACAATAGTATAGACTGGTAAAGTGGTATAGCTTACATATTCAACTATATAGCGTTCTCTTTTACTGCTCCACTTTATCGATAAGTATGTAACGTCCTAGTCAAGATAAACACCGAAAGTAAAATCTGCTTTTTGTAAATATTGGAATACGCACGAAAACCTCAATCCATCAATCATTTGAACACTGACTGTCGAGACGCTCGAAAATTAAAATATTTGAGTGAAAAGGGAATTGCGTGTCTGGTACGCATGTCAGGGAAATTAATTGGGTATTTGGCAATTTTAATTGAGTGAGATACGCTGCTTATCTGGGGCATTGATTTCCTATATTTGTTATTATTCAAGTCAAAAGTCCCGTGATCGTGACCAGTGCGGTGATAAATATTTCCCGCAAAATTGCGACCAACTTTTGACACTCGCAATTCTCTGAACAACATCCAATTGTTTATATTTAAATTTTAAATCTTAAATATAATCAGAGAACAGTTTGTTCCACTCCTAAAATCTGTCCATGTTGTCAGTTGATACACGTGGTTGATAGTGCAGTTATTTGATGAGAGGAAAATGAATGCCTTCGCCTCGTGCGAGAATATCACAGGAATTTAATTAATATGCAAAATGACAATATGGCAGATATAGTAAATCAAAGTGTACTTCAAAACATAAATGTTTTATTGTGTCACTACAATCGATAAAGGTGCAGTTTTATCATTGCAACTGGGTATAAGGCTAAATTAAATTTTACCTTAGTTTACTGTAAGGCCAGATAGAAAAATACCTGTGTTTCTGGTTACTGGGTTGAAAAAATTAGGGTATGTAGGTATTTTTTTTCTATTTTTTTTTTCATGGATGTCAAAACTAATCCGATTCTATTTTTAATATATATAGCATCTTTGCTAGGGGCTTAATTGAGTTTTAATTATAGAATACTTAAAAACATGTTTGTTTTCAACAAATAACACGGAAATCTTTTTTCTTTTTTTTTTTTATGATAAAAAACTGTAGGGTCGGCGCCAAAAAATAGGGACGGTCGGGTAACCAGAAACACAGGTATTTTTCTACCCGGCCTAAACCGACCAACCCTCTGGAAAAAAAACGACTCCTTTTTTTTTATTGAAAAAAAATAAAATAATGTTCACACGATCATGATGCAATTTTTAATTTCGCGGTGCGGTCTTGACAGCATGTGGATTCTATGGTACACGGTGTACAGGTATAAAACAGTCAAAATGGCATCTCCCAGTGTACAGTTTCAAAAATACCATCCTCTGTGTGGTTGCCTGGACTGGGTAGAATACAACCACTGCAAACACACCGTCACATGCAGAGGGGTAAGACCCCCCCCATTCATATTCATTTTGTCATTTTTTTGTTCATGCTCATTAAAGGTCTTCATCATGACCCCTGCATTGTTTCAGGTGACATCTCGCTCACATCACTAAGAGCAATGGCAGAAAAACAATAAACGTGGCTCCAGCATAAGTGGAGTGTCTACAATAGAATTTGCAGCAACTCTGCAGTTCAGAGTGAGAAGGTCCTAGGCCCATTCTCCATATTTTATCTCGATGTACAGGATGAGCCTTGCATGTTCATGCCTGTTAGGCGCCATATAACCTTTCATGTGTTGGTGCGCCTTAAAACCCAATTCAATTCAAGTAAAAACTACCAGCACATGGAAGCGCTCAGTGTTATGGTGTGCACTCTCCATAAAGAATCGATTGTTGAATTGTTTGACAAACTTGTACCATAAACAGGTCAGTAAATGCCTAGAGTTCCAGGCCACATGTCGTACCGATATAAAATCAGACTCATGTGCTCATTGTGCTGCTGTTGGAGCTGACCCTCTTCCGGACTGGCGGAAAAAAATTAAAACTATTTTATCACTTTGAAATGATTGCAAGTGTTTGGGAAAAGAGCCAGTTGTTGCTAGGCCTTATGGGAAACAAAAATCATAAATATTTCATATCGTTATCTATTGTAACTTTTAAAATACCACATTTTCCCATTAATCAAAGCTCATCGCCACCTTAAATATAACTTCGCCAAAAAATTAAATAAATAAAATGCCTACCTACCTACCCTATTTTTTGTAGCAATGTTACAGTAAACACAGGTATATTTGGTCTAATAAACATTAATTGATCGATTTTTAGCTCTACTGGCCAGCAGAGCTTATGGGATGCCGAGTCGTCCGTCCGTTGCGATAGTTTTTGTCTCGTTAAGACGATAGGGCCTTCATTTTTCATCCGATCTTTACCAAACTTTAACAGGTTGTTAATATCAGTGAAAGCTCGGATAAGTTCGAAAACCAGCCAGATCGGACCAGTAACAGCAGAGTTATGGCCCTTGATTTAGTTCAAAATGCTATATTGCTATATTTTGCCTCGTTAAGACGATAGGGCCTTCATTTTTGATCCTATCTTTACCAAACGTTACCACATTGTTAATATCAATGAAGGTTCGGACAAGTTTGAAAACCAGCCATATCAGACTAGTAACAGCGGAGTTATGACCCTTGATTTAGTTTAAAAAAATGCTATATTTTGCCTTGTTAAGACGATACAGCCTTCATTTTTCATCCTATCTTTACCAAACTTTACCACATTGTTAATATCAATGAAAGCTCGGACACGTTCGAAAACCAGCCATATTGGACTAGTAACAGCGGAGTTGTGGCCCTTGATTTAGTTAAAAATGCTATATTTTGCCTCGATAGGGGCTTCATTGTTCATCCGATCTTTACCAAACTTTATCAGATTGTTAATATCAATGACAGCTGGGACAAGTTCGAAAAACATTCATATCGGATCATATCGGACCAGTAACAGCGGAGTTATGGCCCTTGATTTAGTTCAAAATGCTATATTTTGCCTCGTTAATACGGTAGGGCCTTCATTTTTCATCTGATCTTTACCAAACTTTACCAGATTCTTTAGTTATGGCCCTTGATTTAGTTAAAAAGCTGTTTTTTGCCCGAAACTTTCAAAAAAACGTAAATGGCAGTCGCTCGCTTCATTGATGTTATAAGATCCATGTTAGCCAGTAGAGCGTCCACAGGCCCTCTTGGGCCTCTTGTTTTAGTCCAAATTATTGTAATAAATCAACCCGATGCCGCAAACATCTCTGAAAGTGCATGACTGTGTGCGTTAAGTGATCCTACCGTTTGCATAATAGGAGTTTCTCTAACCCTAATAAGTGTCTTTGTAGCTCCATGGATAAGGCCTTGGCTTTGGAGCTATAGAAAGACATCTGACCAGTGTGTGGGTTCGCTCCCTGGTGAAGGCATGTCTGAGAGGAAACTTCATAATCCATCTCATCTATAGCTGAGGTTGCATTTCCTATATGTACTGCTTGTAAATATTGCAAGACATCGGCTTTGTGACTAGGTCGTAGTCAATCCATTTATAGGCCACGGCCATTATACCCTTCTTTGCAGCGGCCTGTATAAGGCCCTTTCCCCAACCAAATTTCTTTTGAAGTCATGCAGACTTACCTTGGAAATTTCATTTCCCGTTTATGGAATTTTCCCCCCAATTAAAGTCAAAAGGCCCCGACCCCAAAACTGGGAAAATGGCTCTGTATTCACTAACACAATTGCTAATATATACGGATGCTGATGACACTTTTCCTATGCAGTTTTTTGTTTGTTTCGATGGTGACAGTTCCGTATTTAAATATTGCCACATTTTTGTTTCCAATGTGAATCATCATGTAAATAAAATGCTTAGAAATTAATATAGTGATAGAAATGCTAGCGTCTCTACCATGTATACGAAAACGATATGGGGACATGTCTAAATGTGGGTTATTTTTCAGCATTTTTGCGCCATCAAAAAAAAATGGCCAATATTGTTCAGTAATCTGACACAACCTGACAACTACACATTTGCAGTGCTTGTCTTGGTCTGTATCGTACCCTAGATAACATTACGAATTGAAGAGTTTGAATAGCGTAAAATTGAAATGATTTGGCAATTTTCAACATCAGGATCATATAAGATCATTAAAAATTTACATTTAAATAATAAAAACAACTAGCCCGTCGGGCTTTTCAACTGTGAGTTTTTACTAGTCCTTCTCAAAAGTGACTACGCCTCTCAACAGCCTTCTCTCAATCTGCATGGATGGTCCAACTCGAGATGATTTTAATTTTGACAGCGGTAGAGGACTGGTATCACAGAGAACAAGGAGATCGTCACTGTGATGATGAGTTAATGTGTCGAAAATGGGACTCAGAGTGATGCAGTTAATGTTAACTGTATGACTGATTGTTGTTTTTATTGATAAGTAGATGAATAAAACAATACATTTACATCAAAATAATATGTTTTTTATTATTTTTTTTATTTCATTTCTTGTGATACTAGATATATGCCAAATCTCGTCTTTCCACTGGTCAGTAAAAAAAAAAAGGTACCCCCTTCCCGCGCCCATCCCCGTTCGTCAACAGCGCAAAACCCCCTACTCCTTAAAAAATTCCTGTGGAAGACCCCGACTAGCCTCGGGCTAGAGTTAGTGTTGAACCCTGAAGAGACGTTGAGACCTTCCGGTTCTATCTACAGTACAGCTCACGCGAAACCCACACTTTACTCGATTCACCAAGTTTGGTAGCATTGGGTGCCACATGAATCTTCGCCGGGTAGGTGTTTGGACTCGCTAAAGTACGCCATTGTCAAGTCACGCAGAGCGAACAAACACTCCGAGTTATTTCGCGCAGAATCCAATTAACCACGAGTGCACACCTGTGGTGATTTGTGAATTAAAAAAAACTGAAAGACAGCGTGCTTGAAAATGCAATCAATCGCCAGAAAAGGTGCCAACAATCAGACACTGCGTGCATCTTTTCTGTACAAAGTTGATATGACTGATAAATACAATGAGTAAATTTCGAAACAAATTCGTATTTCAAACATTTTCAAACATTTAATGTATTTAATCACAAGTTTTTTTCATTTTTGTTGTCCAAAAGTCAATATTTATTCAACGACATAAATACATGTATCCATAATCCGGGCCTTCTTTGCAATATAATTATAATATACCTTTTTACAAGGTGGCACTAATAACGGGTTTATGACCCAGAATTCTTTAAATTTTTTCTAATAATATCTGACCAAAGACACCATTGGTGTATTAATAATAAACAGCAGACTAGTTAAAACTATGTACAAATAATGATCAATGTGTAATTATGATTTCTAGTATAACTAATTGAATGGAATGTTCAGTCGCCGCAAAGTGCTAATAGGAACCACTATATAACCTCTATATAAGTTTAACATATCATGGCCCAGGAAAATACGCATGTAATGTTTTTGTTCTCTTGAACTTTCCGACATCCGATTTTCCGAATTTCCCACATGCAATTTTCCGAAAATAGAGTCTACTTGCTTCCATTTCTTTCTAAAGTTATTGAATAATTATGCACATTTTAACTGTGCAGTTTCGACTCGGCAAACTCTGAGTTTGTCTACGCGACGTATCATGCCATAAGTATGCCTAGTGCCTGCGACCGCTGTTCGCGTAGCTGCTTGTCAAGCAGAGTAGTTTTATCATCAAAACTCTGCGTAAATACGCGATTTGTTAATTCCTCACTCAGCGTGAAAGAGTAAAGTGTGGGTTGCGCAGCTGTACTGTATCTCGATCTATCTATTCATCCTACTGCACCCTCTTTCGAGAATAATGAGTAGCTGCACGTCTGTACATGGTTAAAAGTAAAAACGTGATAGAAGGGTGAAAGTGTGATAGTGAGAACAAGTAAAAGTATAATAGTGTTATGTGTTAAGTGAAGTTAAAAGAAGGTCAAAACAGTGTTTTTATATACTATGATTTAGGGTTTGGGATAATATTGGGTACGAATGGCCTTCTTGAAGGGTTCAAGATTTGGCATTACAACGATATTATAGGTCCAACAGCACCAACAGCTAAGGTCATATGGCGACTTTCCAGCTTCCATTGGTGGAGGAAGACCCCAGGTGCCCCTCCGGGCAATTTTCGTGCACGGGTGGGCACCTGGGTAGAACCACCGACATTCCGCAAGCCAGCTGGATAGCTTCCTCACATAAAGATTCCTAGGCCCCTGAGGGATTATTCCAGTGTAAGACCTATTATAGGGCAGGTTAATCCAGTGTAAGACCTATTATAGGGCAGGTTATTCCAGTGTAAGACCTATTATAGGGCAGGTTATTGCAGTGTAAGACTTACATGTATTATAGGGCCAAAATAAATTGTAGGTGTGTTTCCTATTGATGATACAGCTGAAAGTTTCTCTGTGATGTAAGTTTACCTTGATATATTGTGATAAATCATTGTTCAGAACAATTTTTTTTTTTTTATTATTATTTTTTTATTTATTTTTTTCATAAAAAGTTTTAGGGTCGGCCCCTTAAAAATATGGTCGGTCGGACCACCGGAAACACAGGGCTTTTTTTTTTTGGCCTAGGGCAGGTTATTCCAGTGTAAGACCTATTATAGGGCAGGTTATTCCAGTGTAAGACCGACATTGGAAACGATGAGCCCTTCAATACAGTGAAAAAAGCGTGATTTTCGAGGGGGAAAATAATATAATTTCGAGATATAGGGGAGGGGGAACAGTGTATAGGGCAAAAATTGAAGATTTGGATTTGCAAAATTAATGTGCAAAAGAGGTACATTTTAGATAAACTGTCTTCTATAAATGTATCCCAAACATAATAATGTTGAGAAAGTTAAAATAGAGGGGGAAATAATGTTAGGTAAGCAAAAAAACAAACATTTTTTTTAAGGGGAGTTTTCTCAGCCAAAGAGGGGGAAAAAGTAGTGTGTTTTATTAGGGGAAGGGGCCGACGAATATTGGCCCCTGTTTATGAAGGGAAAACAGCCCTGCTAGTGTCCTGTTGGCATTGGTTGTATTATTTGAAATGTGTTTGTTCCAGCTAAGGTCAGAGCTGATTTCGAGTCCTAAGTATTTGGCTTGGTCTACTGCTTCTAGTACCTGCCCATGAAGGGAGTATGTGTGATGTATTGGATTTCTTGACATTTGGTTCTGGCATCAATCTGTTATATGTATCTTGAGCTGTCTATATCAACCAGTCCATGTATCTTGTACATCATTGAGAGTCTGGTGTTTTTCCGTCTGTCTTCAAGGCTGCCCCATTGTATCTTATTCACCATTGACGTGACACACCCAGGAGTTCTGCTAGAGTAGTCGTTTAAAGCGTATCTTGCTGCTCTTCGTTGTACCTGCTCTAGTGCTTTACTATCCTTCTGGTGATGGGTATCCCATACAGTTGAAGCGTATTCTAGGGCTGGGCGAACCATTGTGGTGTAGGCAGCAGCTTTAACTTTGGTGGTACAGTCGTGAAAGTTACGGCATAGGAAGTCCAGGGTCCTGTTTCCTTTCCCAACTACATGTTAGCAGTGTGCAGACCAGGATAACTCATTTGTGATAGTGACTCCCAGGTACTTGCTGGCCCCAACAATCTCTAGCTTTTTATCATAGAGGGGCTAATGTGTTGGTATTACCCCTTTGTGTTTAGATGGTACTATGCAGATTACGTTGCATTTTTTGGCATTAAAGCCATGTGCCATGTCCTCTCCCACTCTTCTAGTGCTGTGAGATCTTGTTTTAGGAGGTCACGGTCGTGTATATCTGTAATCGGTCTGATTAAGAGAGAGTCAACAGCAAAGAGTCTAGTTTCTGATGATTTCACTGAGTCGGGCATATCATTGATGTAAGACAGATATGAAAGGGGGCCGAAAACAGTTCCTTGAGAAACCCCTGATAGTACATCTAGGGAGGAAGAGTGACATCCTTTAAGGAAACATTTGTGATGTTCATTCTGGACACAGACATATTAAAACTTCATATCTGAACCAGTGAAGTGGCCAAAATATCTCCTCTCCACTAGCACTTGAGCCGCAAATATTATACAAAAATAAAAATACGATACCGCTTCTATCTGTATAAGATATAACACTTGGTAAGGATGCTTGTTTGACACCAAGTTGACCAACCTTGTTTCGAAGTCTGTATCTTGTCAAATTAGCGAATTGATTCAAATCCTTTACACCATTTGTTAGGCTATTTATAACAGTATTTTCACAGTTTATACAAAAAGGCACTCTGTGGGCAGAAATTTAAGTAAAATCGCCAATTGCTACCATTACAGAATTTCCTACTTATGGTTACTTCATGTTGTACTCAAAGAACTGATCCAATTTGATGATATTTTAATGGTAAAAACAAACGTAATCAGAAACCAAAAATCGTCCAATCGACGACAAATAACGCTTTTATAGACGTGTTTTAGGCCTTCTCTGTGATGTCCGATTGATAATTTTTCAACTGTTAATTGGGGAAAAAACATACTATTTTTAATTGGGAATGGTACCGTTTATCGGTATCGCTTATATAAGGAAAAAATCACTGCATGCATACCAATAAAGTTATTGTATTACTAAATTCTCAAATGAACCGTTTTGACTGTGTATCGCATTTAGCCGAAATTTTACGGTAATGTTATACATTAATACTCTGCACATAGGCTGTACCTCCTTCTTCGTTCAAGCTGAAATAAAGTATTAGGACTTTAATATTTCCAGGATTCCTGCTGAAGTTTTCGTCGCATATCCTAGACGTGTTGTTGTACTTGACTGTAGTGCACGGAGGATCAGTAAACCACAATGTTGATATGCCTGCCCAAATAGCCTGAAAAGTGAGGCTCTAAGGTTTGTATTTTTAGCTTGTATGTTGTTGTTTTTTGACAAGAAATGATGACGTATTGTCACTACTTGATCATCCTATGTGCGTGCAGGGCTTTTTCTAGAGGTCCCATGCGGCCGAAATTTGGCCCCATTCCCAATGCAAAATAGGTACTTTTTTTCGCAATTGTTGAAAAAAATCCCAATGTGATGTTGTTTTTTTGACATATATTTTATATACATAATACATCCCGTAAACATACTAATAAAAAAAGTTGCTTTTAGTGATGTAATATTGTTCATTTGTACTTTTTAGGCTTTAATTTGCCCTAACTTAAAAATGTTGTCTTTAACAGCTCTCAATTTGGCCATTTTATCGATGAAAATACTTCCCAATTCGGTCGTTTTTATGATAAAAGTTTCCCAAATTTACCGGGGTCCCTTTTTCTAAAATACCTAGAAAAAAACCTGGCGTGCATCCTCTGGTTAAAGTTTTGTTGTAAGCTTGTTTTTCGGAAACTGCTTCAAATAATGGATTGAAAACTTAAACATGTATTTGGCATCATTAGACAGCATCATAGAGCCAGGTTCTATAACTCTTACATTATGTTAACACAATTACTTTGCTTGTATACAGGACAATTTTTATGCTTCATGTTCATTATCTTTAGGCCCTTTAGAAAATATCATTATTTTTGTTTGTCAGTTTTAAGTTGGACCACTACACCCCTACAAAAAACTTTATGTAACCCATTTAAAATAATCATTATTCATGTATTAAAGAAATTAACCCGCCAAATAATGGCCAAATTACACTACAAGACATTTATCGAAACTCTGTCCAGGTATTCAGGTCATATAATTATATATATGTGGCGATTAAAATTATAGGATTATTCACAATTTCTTAAAATACCTGTGATTGCATATATGTAAAATTAATTATGAGTTAGTAACTCTCAAGTTTCGGGTTTGGTCCTAGGTGGTTTAAGTCATTTATATTGTGTCTAGAGAGTTTGGATTCCCAAAATATGTAAGTAAATACCTCAATGTCAGTATGTTCAGAAACGGGTTAAATATGATGTAAAATTTGGCTGTTGTTGGTACGATGGTTACTTTAATTAAGCAAAAAAAGAAATACATGTAGGTGTGTTTTCTATTGCATGCTCTAAAAAAATATGGTAGGTGGGTACTCGTTAGAGGCCAGTTTCTGTCCAAGCCCAGTTTCCGTCATTCTCATTTAAAAACTGTTTTTACACTGTTATTACTTACGCGATGTCACTTATTGACAAACGTTTAGAACTGAAGATTGGAAACAGAAAAAAAAAGAGTAAATAAGCGGTACAAAAACGAAAGGAATTTCTCCGAAAATTGTGTTTACTTCCTTATATGACGTTGGGGATGTGTGCGCATACTGCGGCATAATAAACTAGTAAAAAAATAACACTCTAATGACCTCATATTTTTATCACTCTTCAGTGGACGCAGTTTAGATATACCTTGATCATATATTTTAACCAAAGAGAAGCAACTCGTACAGCCTGTATCTGTTTGATTTACACAGAGTTACCAATCGATACATTGTAAATTGTCGTCATTGAACATTTTACATTGACGTTATCAGGCGCATTGTTATAGCGATCGAGGTGACTGATGGAACAATGCAAACATACCATTTTAACAATGAAATTGTTGAATAGACTTGCAAACAAGTTTCTATTTCATAAAAGTATACTGTATCTTGACCTAGTTGAATCTATCACTCGATAAAATACATGACGGAATTTAATGTTGTTCAACGGCTCATCAACACAGTACAGGTTATTTAGAGCTGCCCCAGAGAGAGGGGAAGGAGACATAGGAATCCGGGAACCTGCCCTACTCTTATTATCAAATAGATTCCTATGGTTCTTTAACGTGCTCGGAGGATAGACTGATACACGGGACCGCCCAACCAGGAAATTATCGCTACTAAAAATAAAGCAAATCATGTCAAAATAATTATATTAAAATGAAATACTACTGAAGTGGTAGTTAATTAAAAATAAAATCATTAATTAATTGTTTTCATATTGTCCGAGGTATTGGTCCTTGGACTGTTATATTGGCCTGCGGCCTTTGGCCTTGGGGCCCATATGACAGTGCGTGGACCAATAACGGGGCCAGTATGAAATCACTGAATTAGTAAGGTCATATTTACGAAAAACCAATGATCTTTAACAATCATAATGTATTATTACAGACCCGTGAACCAAGATGGCCGACGTGGAGATACAGCTGCTGGAGCAGCAGCGGCTGATAGAGCAGCTCAAGTCCATGATCCGGGAGAGAGACGAGGCCTTCCAAACCAAGGAGAAGGAACTGCAGGTATGCGCATATAACACGCAGATTTCTGATCATTTCTGCCCATGTTAATAGGAAACAAGATTATGGCTAAGGTAAATATAATAATTTTTGGAGCAGAAGCCGCTACCCAATAGAAGTTGTACTCAAAAATTGAAGTGTTGTACTATTTGGGTCTTTTGGGAATGGGGACAGGACCCTTAAAATTGGGAAAATGAGTGCGGTGAACCTCTAAATAGGGGAAATAAAATGAGGTGCATTGTAAGAATTATTATGGTACCTCATATTTGTAATATACATACCATTTAATTTGTTTGTGGACAAAATATAAAAGCCGAGTTACGGGTACCAGAATACATATATTTATATATCTATTCGGCATGACATATTTAGTGGTTATTCAAACTGTATATAAATTTACATGTATATGTTTGCATTATATTATTGAGAAACTAGGCACACAGTTGTTTCTAGTGCTGCGTGATATTATCGGTGTATTGTGATACGGACCTCAAAATAATACGTACCGTGATATTTTTTTAGCATACCAGTTCGTACCGGTTTTCTCTACACGTGTTTTGATTATGACAGTAAATTGTAATCTGCAACTAAGATCTATGTATGGTTCCCATGTTTGTAATACAATCGTAAATACACATTAGGAAGTGGGTACCATCGTAGTTAAAAATAGACGCAATTCCAATACTATCTGGTGTTCGCTTGTCGTAATGTGCGCATATGTAGTGCTGGGTACCATGCACTCAGACGAGCATGGCAGAGAAATGTTAAAAACGAAAGAGTAAAATTGTGTGTTTGGGATCACTTTAGGCTTAACAAGTTTAAAAAGAGCGCTACAGTAGTTGTCAGTCTAGATCTAGGCAGTGATGCATTTTGTAAAATATACAAGGTTACGGTCTAGTGCTCCGGTAGCACAACACATTTGTTAACTGATTTGCGAAGACAATACTCGACATTGAATACAGAACAGATAGTATTGTCAACCTTGGTACTGCCATGGCCGATGTTTCTCATTCACAAGCACAATCAACATTATATCGTGTTGTGTCGTCTGCATCAAAGTACTCGGGAAATTGGCAAAGTCTATTGAAATTATCAATGCAGTTGTACAAGAAAATATATTATGATACGTATCGCGATACGTTTTTTGGATGCGATACCCAGCACTAGTTGTTTCATTTAAAACTGAACCTCTGTTATGAAAGTAAGTTTTTTTTTCTGTGATTTTATGCTGAAATATTTAAAGGGTATTTAGCGACACAGCCAAACCATCTTTAATTTTGAGAGTTTTGATAAACTTGAACAAGGGTGAAAGAATTATAAAAATCGGATAATAAAGACAGAAGATATGATCATTTGAAGCTTCTATTGAAACGGCTATGGAAGTCGCCATTTTGAAGCTATGACATCACAGTTCTAAATGACCATATATGAAAATTTACTGATTTATAGAGAAAAATGACAGTAACTGTATGAAAAATATGTTTACATTATTGCTTAATGACAATAATGCTTTATATGACCAGTAAAAGATTTTGCATTCATTTGCGTTGATTTTCTTTGCTTTAAATGATATTTATCGATATTCCATATATGGTAATTTGGAACTATGACGTCATATTTCTAAAAATGGCGGCTCCGCTACCCGTTTTAGAACAGCCTTCAACTGGTCATATCTTTTTTGTTTATCATGACATCTGATTTGGCTAATTATTTCAACTTTTGTCAAGTTTTACAGAACTCTCAACAACAGAGCCAATTTGGCTGTGTCGCTACATTCTGTTTAAGTAAATACATGTAAGTCATTCTATTGCATGTTCTAAATCTAACTTTGATTGCATGTTGTATAAATGCATGATTTTGCATGTAGGATGTTAATGCCAAGATGTCCAAACTAAGGCTCCAGGCCAAGGCCAAGGTCGCAAAAGAAGCTAAGGAGGCTAAGGAAAAGGGAGGTAAATCTACACCAAAGAAAGAGCCTAAAGATTTAAAGGAGGCTACGGAAGAGAAGGTACAGGATATGTTTTGTAGTTATCACACAGGCAGCTTCTGCTACCACAGTAATGTATGGTAGATAAAACATGGGCTCGGTTATATTCGCCTGTTACTCAGGGCTTCTGTTAACGGGCGTACGGCCGTAAATTACCTCCAAAAATCGTAGTTTTACAGCGAAAATTGAGATCACAGACGTACAGTGCACCTCCAAAAAATTAAGTACGCCTAGTTGTAAATCAAGAATATATCCCAGCCCATCTAATCCAATTTCATTTGAGACAGCCAAAAGTAAACAGTTCTAAAGCATTGCATGTAAATTACAGATAAAATAGTTAACGTTACATACCTCAATGTAACAGAAATCAACTGAACCAGTGTCACAAAACAAAGTTCACAGTCTTGTACAACATTTTCACCACAAGACTTGGTTAAGAGGACAGCATTTTGTGTAAAACCCTTTAATGCTGTTCATTTGACTAATGTTATGGTATAACAAAATTGTTTACGCAGTTCAGACGATCATTACATAGTAATAATATTAGCTTTTGTGGAGTGTCTGCTTTATATCGACTTACTGTTTCTGTTTAATTTTTCGCTTGTAATGTTCTCTGACCTTTTGGTATCCTATATACCTCACTCAGTGAATAATTATTAATTAGCAGTTTATAAATGCATGGCATGCTAACCTGTTTATATTAATTATTACATGTGATTTGATATGAACTAGACATGCTAGAAGTGAGAATCAGCATATGCTAAAACTTATATTAACATAGTTGACCAGCTCCAGCATGTGCACTCATGTTCAGCCCCTCCGGATAATGCCAAACCACATCTGTATGACCTTATGCTTGTTTTTGGAACAGAATAATACCTGATTGTTGAATAAATTTAACAAGCAATAGTAAGGGGTTACCGTTCTTACAAATTCATTATTTCTACATGAATTTTTCCCCTGAGTGTCTCCTCTACACAGGTTTGACTGTACCCTAATAACTGTTAACTTGAATAAAAGTGTTCATTCTCTGAAACTGTAGAGATCCCCACCCTATAACCATATATACAATTACTGAGCATGAACAGACAGTAAATTATCCAGGTATAAGATGGCTGAATTAATAAATGAATTATCCATATCACAGGCTACTGAAGAGGAAGAGCCCCCTGACCGTGCTGGCAGGGCCAGGGCCTTGTTGATGAAAAAGAAGCTGGAAGACAAAGACAGAATCATTGAAGATAAGGACGAGACGATCACGTTGAAGGACCAGCATATCAAGGTCAAGGAGAAGATCATCGCCGAGAGAGAGGAGATTATTAAGGAGCTGACCCGACAGCTGGAGGATAAGACCAAACTGATGGAAGACCTCCAAGGTCAGGGGTCATCTGAGGGTGGCGGGGATGCAGAGGTATGGAGGAGTTTGAGTCTCTGATAAATATTAAGTTATATGTAATGGTCAAGACCAGGGCTTCTAAAATCGCCAGTTTGTCGGTCCCCAGACCGAATTCTGTTTCTCCGGACCGATTTTCTTTTCAAAATCTCTGTTAAAATCGTTCCCAGATATTTTATCTATCGGGTGTAAAAAATCAACAATTACCTTATACACTCCTTGAAATATGCCTTGCGGCAATATTCTTTGATCCATAACACGATTGTTTGTCACTCGCTGTGCGAAAGTAGGTCAATTTGGTCAATTTGGACTAAACCATTACCGATAGTAGGGAGTTTTCCGGAAGAGTCTGTAGCCATGTAGCACGCCTTTGATGTGTGATCAGTGAAAGTAAACACGCGTTCTGTCGGTTCACTGAAGCGAGTGTTACCGTCTGTGATTTCTTTGATATACCGTTAGTCGTAAGGTGTTAGCCTGTTTGCTTGTGTCGGTTTGTTTTTTTAAGTGGCCAAAGCTGGGCTGAAATTTGTTTGCGTCCGAGATGTGTTAATTGTTTGTTTGATTTCTTTTTTACAATAACTTTAAGTATAATATTAAGGAAAGTGATCAAACCTGACACCGTTTTTTTTTTAAGTCGGACCGAAATTGTTTGCGTTAGTCGTAACATTTTGTATTAATTAGCTAATTGATGAAAAACGATATTACTCAAATTTATGTAAAATTGTATATAATCCGCTAGTCCGCGCGTGTTAGTCCGCGTTTTATACCTTCCCGGTTTATTAGACACTTCCGGTTCAATTCCTCAAATGATCAACAATTTTAATATTCAGTGAAAATTATTCATTCAGTAAAGCGAAGACATGATGTCAGTCATTAAAATGTACAAATTGGGATAAAGTAAGTTAGAAATAATACAAATATAATACAAACATACATTTTAAATAGTTCTCTATATCAATGACTGAACGGAAAAAATTCATGGTGCAGCTGACATGGTGGGTGGGGTACGGCGATTTTAGTGATTTTTTCAAAATAAGCGCGATTCTTATGGCAGTTAAAAACCTGGACCGATTTGCATTTTAAAATTTCAGAAGCCCTGGTCAAGACGTATAATTCAGTTCACTACTTTTACGGTAGATGCATATTGTTAACCAGGTATTCCTTGGAAAACCTGGTTATTAGTTTGGGATATGTCATTGGTGGGTGTGCGTGCGGCTTCAAACTCTTAGATTCTGCTCAATAACTTTTGTTAGGGATGAGGAATTGCAATGAAACTTGCAGGGTAGGTAGCTTATATGGAAAGGAAGCTTGGGATTGCATTTGGGGTCACTGGGGTCAGGTCAAGGTCACTGTTACTAAAAATAGAAAAATGTTTTCCACTCATTAACTTAAAAAAGGAATGAGATATTAAAATGCAACTTGCTGTGTAGGTAGCTTATATCAAAAGGAAGTTTGGTATTGCATTTGGGTCAAGGTCAAGGTCACTGTTACTAAAAGATAAAAAAATGTTTTCCGCTCATGGAAAACCTGGTTTTCGTGGCAGGTTTTCGTGGAATTTCCACGTTTCATATTGAAGTCTGAGTCACATGAAAAAGCAGGCAGCTCTGCTTTAGGGTGTGATTTAGTCTTTCTCTATAGAATATCAAGATTGGAAGTTACCAGTCCTGCCTAAAAGTATCTATCTTAGACCGACTAGTTTCAAACCCTACCTTAATACAAATAAATTGAAGAAAAGACAAGTATGATATTAATAGTTTAATTTAATATAAATGTAATAACATCACAACTTTACACATGCATAGAGAATATATATATTTTTGTCGATAGTTGACTCTCTGACATTATACTGTATTAATAAGATTTCAGTCCTTATTTTATGTACATATAAATTATATAGACATGTGTTTAGCAGATGTATGCCCAGATCATGCTTCCTGTGTGTAGCTTCTCCATTCTGCCACAGTTTGACATACTGTGATACCTTGTGTAACCAAGATTTCACTCCATATATTGTGTATATATACAGGCCCGTGTCCAGCAGATGTACGCACAGATCGTGTACAAGGACAAGAACCTTCTGGAGATGAACAACAAGACTCTAGAGCTGGAGAGACGACTGATAGACCTACAGGAGTTCATCGGAGAGAAGAACGAGGTGATTCGTGGCCGCGATAAAGTAATAGAGGTAATAACAAAATTCTGTTGGCATTTGTGGTAGAAAAAAGTAATGTCATAATGGGATAAGTTACTGTTTAAAGAAATATGTTGTTATTGGTGGGAAATGGGTTAACACGTGTATTATAGGTTACACATTTTCTTTTCGTATCTATATTAAATATCCAGTGCAGATAGAGAATTTAGAACTTCCCGTTTTAACAGCGTACTCATGATTAATTCTTTTTCTTTAATACACACCGTTGACATTTTCTGTTTCGACATCGCCAACAATCTTTGTTTTGTTTGTTTACAAGATGATGTCATGCAACTGTTGACATATTCGACATCATTGTTGATGGGCATGATTTTTATCCAGCACACTGGTGTGCAAGATAAGATTTTTTAGAACGCTGTGGTCTAGTGGTAGTATCGCACCCAAGATCGAAAAGTCATGGGTTTGATCCCCACCATAACCAAATATGTTTTGTCTCTGAGCAAGACACTTTATCTGTATTTTCTTAGTACTGGTTCCCCAGAAAGACGTGATCAGTTTTGTCTCTGAGCAAGACACTTTATCTGTATTCGCTTAGTACTGGTTCCCCAGAAAGACATGATCAGTTTTGTCTCTGAGCAAGACACTTTATCTGTATTCGCTTAGTACTGGTTCCCCAGAAAGACATGATCAGTTTTGTCTCTGAGCAAGACACTTTATCTGTATTTGCTTAGTACTGGTTCCCCAGAAAGACATCAAGAGTAATTAAAATAAGTTTTCGAGCTTTCGTTACAATCAATGTAAAATAAATAAGTTTAAATTAAAACTAAGATATCCTTATCTCATATGCAGGAATGATTGATGTTCACCATGTGTTAGTTACGCTTGGACAATAGACTCACTGGAGGGTTTAATTCCAAACACGTCTGTAGCCTATAGCACTTATCCTTATCTCATATGCAGGAATGATTGATGTTCACCATGTGTTAGTTACACTGGGACAATAGACTCACTGGAGGGTTTAATTCCAAACACGTCTGTAGCCTATAGCACTTATCCTTATCTCATATGCAGGAATGATTGATGTTCACCATGTGTTAGTTACACTGGGACAATAGACCTCACTGGAGGGTTTTTGATTAATTCCAAACACGTCTGTAGCCTATAGCACTTATCCTTATCTCGTATGCAGGAATGATTGATGTTCACCATGTGTTAGTTACACTGGGACAATAGACCTCACTGGAGGGTTTTTGATTAATTCCAAACACGTCTGTAGCCTATAGCACTTATCCTTATCTCGTATGCAGGAATGATTGATGTTCACCATGTGTTAGTTTCACTGGGACAATAGACCTCACTGGAGGGTTTTTGATTAATTCCAAACACGTCTGTAGCCTATAGCACTTATCCTTATCTCGTATGCAGGAATGATTGATGTTCACCATGTGTTAGTTTCACTGGGACAATAGACCTCACTGGAGGGTTTTTGATTAATTCCAAACACGTCTGTAGCCTATAGCACTTATCCTTATCTCGTATGCAGGAATGATTGATGTTCACCATGTGTTAGTTTCACTGGGACAATAGACCTCACTGGAGGGTTTTTGATTAATTCCAAACACGTCTGTAGCCTATAGCACTTATCCTTATCTCGTATGCAGGAATGATTGATGTTCACCATGTGTTAGTTTCACTGGGACAATAGACCTCACTGGAGGGTTTTTGATTAATTCCAAACACGTCTGTAGCCTATAGCACACAGTGAGGTACTAAAAACCACTGCACACTTGTAATTTAAGTGCAGTCACAAACGTGTCATGTAACAGTATGGGCTAACTGTTCGATTTTAATTAAATATTTTGAAGTTTTAAAAATCATAGAGCTTAAAACCACTGCTGTTATTTATTTGCAGATCTTGCAGTCCACTATTAGAGAAAAAGACCAAAATGTAACCGATCAGGCTCTGCTTATTTCGAAACTTACCGGTAAAGTAGAGTCAAATGACGAAACACTCGACCATCTTAGAGAGCAAGTACAAAAGTCAGACCATGACCTTAAAAACGAGCGAGAAAGGTTCAACCTCAGACTCACAGAGTCACAGAAATACTTTGAGGAAACTTTACAGGAACAAGAAGTAAACATTTCGAGACTGCGGAAATCTGTCCAAGATAAGGAAGCAGAATTGTTAGTTTCGGAAAACGATTTAAGAGAGTTGATAACAAGACATGAACGAGATATACAAAAGATTATGTCAAAAGGTGAAGTGAATATTCAGGATCCAGTTATACAAATGCTCGAACAGAAATTAAAGGACACAAATGAGGTTCTTGAAGGGAAAATAAAAGTGATTGAGGTGCTACAGAAGGAGTGTAGTCGAAAGGAGAAAGAGTTGGTTGAAAGTAGAGAAGTACAGAAGAGTTTTAAGGAGAAGTTACAGCAGATGTCTGAACAGATGATGCTTTTCCAGGCAAATCTGGTAGACATGGAATCTCAATGGCAAGACGAGAGAAAGAAATTTACGGCCAAAATTACCGACTTGGTCGAAAAACATGAACAGGAACTGACTGAAAAGGAGCTACAGATTCAGACTTTAAAATCTTCGACATCACAACTGGAAACTGCGTATGCTCAGTCAATGTCTCAGTACAATGTGCTTCAGGACAGATATCAGCTCACCATCCGCCCCAATGGTGCTGTACCCATTTCAAGCACAACATCAGCGGTAGATGTTGCTCAGGATTCAGCTAACAAATCTGCTGAAGGTACTGATGTCACAGAGCTTGAATCACAGCTGGAAAAATTGAAAAGTTTGCTGAACGAAAAACAACATCAACTTGATGAAGTGGAGTGCTTGAAACAAAAATCTGAAACTCTTGCTGTAGTTTTGAAGGAGAGAGATGAGGATTTTGAAAGACTGAAGAAATTGTTGGAGGAGAAAGAGTCAGAGTTGGAGAAGGTACAGCTGAAGGAGGCACAAGGTAAAGGTGGGGACACCAAGATGCTGAAGATGAAGGCGCAACTGACGGCCAAGGTTAAAGGTCTGGAGAAGGAGTTAGCTCAACTGAAAAAGGTAAATTTTGATATCATATATTTTAAACATTTCTAACTAGAGAAGTATTTTTTTCAATCGTAAATAGTCCTGTAGAGAGTATGATATGAAAAAAAATAATTCCAGCATCCATTTTGATAGTTTTTGTCAAGAAGTATGTTCATCTCATATGTCTAAGGTCACTATCCCAATATAACCCTATATGATCTATGTTAGTGGAGTTTAAAACCCCCATTTCATTTCAAATATTTGTTTTCAGGGTGGTAACTCATCTGAGGAAGTGTCGTCTCTGAGAAGCCAACTTACTCAGGTGGAGGAAGAGAGGGATGCGCTCACAATGAAACTTAGCGATCTGGATGAGGCAAAGTCTTTACAAGGTTTGTTGGAGGTGTTGTCAGCAGATGTATTTTTAATATACAACAATGTGGTCTTTGAAGAATTCAATTTGAATACATTTATATTTTTCCGTCTGCATTTACTGATTCCAACGATACCTCTATTTATAAGTTCAACACTCACCTTCATAAACTAAGAGGAACACTGCCATTGGTGAGAGGAGGAACCCTATTGCTTTTGGGGTCAGTTGTATATGGACATGCGCATTCCATGCAATAGCTCCAGAAGTATGAGACCAACACTCATGAAACTTCATAAGTACATTGCACCGATGATAGAAAACCCCTATTGCTTTCGGGATCAATAAGCCAAAGGTCAAGGTCGCCATGAGCTCATATGGACATTTGTATGGCTAACTCTGGAAGTATAGGACCCACATTTATGAAACTTGCGTAGAAAAAGGGAGAACAGTATTGCTTCTGGGTTCAGTAGGTCAAACATTGACCATGACACAATCCTTAGAAACACTTTTCATACTGTAATTCAGATAGTTAGTTTAAACTTATTTATTTTACATCGATTGTAACGGAAGCTCTATGAACTTATTTGAATCACTCTCGATGTCTTCCTGGGTAGAACCAGTACTAAGCAATGCAGATAAAGTGTCTTGCTCAGGGACACAACGCATATGGCAATGACGGGAATCGAACCCACGACTTTTGGATTATGGGTCCAACGCTCTACTACTAGACCACACCGCTCCACTGAAGGTCATAATTCAGATAGTTACATGCCTTTTCTTTTACGTAATAGTTTGACTTTTAATTGGCGTATTATGTACCATTTGCAGTGCTCTTTTTTACCAGGTATTTGGTTTCTGACATTCAAAACAAATTTTAAGAGTTTGGTTAA
>JAWPHD010023224.1:0-22708 GCA_037043455.1 Cyrtodaria siliqua | reverse complement strand
TATAAGCGTCAAACTTAATATATATGCGAAAGAATGGAATATATATGCGTAAGAACGGAATATATGTGTAAGAACGGAATATATATGTGTAAGAACGGAATATATATGCTTAAGAACTGTATATATATGCGTAAGAACTGCATATATATGCGTAAGAACTGAATATATATGTGTAAGAACGGAATATATATGTGTAAGAACTGAATATATATGTGTAAGAACTGAATATATATGTGTAAGAACTGAATATTTATGTATAAGAACTGAATATATATGTGTAAGAACTGAATATATATGTGTAAGAACTGAATATATATGCGTAAGAACTGAATATATAAGCGTCAAACTTAATATATATGCAAAAGAATGGAATATATATGCGTAAGAACGGAATATATGTGTAAGAACGGAATATATATGTGTAAGAACGGAATATATATGCGTAAGAACTGTATATATATGCGTAAGAACTGCATATATATGCGTAAGAACTGAATATATATGTGTAAGAACGGAATATATGTGTAAGAACGGGATATATATGTGTAAGAACGGAATATATACGTGTAAGAACGGAATTTATATGTGTAAGAACCGAATATATATGTGTAACAACGGAATAAATACGTGTAAGAACGGAATATATATGTGTAAGAACGTAATATATATGTGTAAGAACGGCAAATATATGTGTAAGAACTGAATATATATGCGTAAGAACTGAATATATATGTGTTAGAACTTAATATATATGCGTAAGAACTGAATATATATGAGTAAGAACGGAATATATATGTGTAAGAACGGAATAGATATGTGTAAGAACGGAATATATATGTGTAAGAACGGAATAAATACGTGTAAGAACGGAATATATATGCGTAAGAACGGAATATATATGCGTAAGAACGGAATATATATGCGTAAGAACTGAATATATATGTGTAAGAACGGAATATATATGTGTTAGAACGGAATATATACGTGTAAGAACGGAATATATATGTGTAAGAACGGAATATATATGTAAACGAACGGAATATATATGTGTAAGAACTAATATTTATGTGTAAGAACTGAATATATATGTGTAAGAACTGAATATATATGTGTAAGAACTGAATATATATGTGTAAGAACTGAATATTTATGTATAAGAACTGAATATATATGTGTAAGAACTGAATATATATGTGTAAGAACTGAATATATATGCGTAAGAACTGAATATATAAGCGTCAAACTTAATATATATGCAAAAGAATGGAATATATATGCGTAAGAACGGAATATATGTGTAAGAACGGAATATATATGCGTAAGAACTGTATATATATGCGTAAGAACTGCATATATATGCGTAAGAACTGAATATATATGTGTAAGAACGGAATATATATGTGTAAGAACGGAATATATATGTGTAAGAAGTGAATATATATGTGTAAAAAATGAATATATATGTGTAAGAACTGAATATTTATGTGTAAGAACGGAATATATATGTGTAAGAAATGAATATATATGCGTAATAACTGAACATATATGTGTAAGAAATGAATATATATGCGTAAGAACGGAATATATGTGTAAGAATATATATGCGTCAGAACGGAATATATATGTGTAAGAACGGAATATATACGTGTAAGAACGGAATATATATGTGTAAGAACAGAATATATGTGTACGAACGGAATATATATGTGTAAGAACTGAATATATATGTGTAAGAACTGCACATATATGCCTAAGAATTGAATATATATGCATAAGAACTGAATATATATGAGTAAGAACGGAATATATATGTGTAAGAACGGAATAGATATGTGTAAGAACGGAATATATATGTGTAAGAACGGAATAAATACGTGTAAGAACGGAATATATATGCGTAAGAACGGAATATATATGCGTAAGAACGGAATATATATGCGTAAGAACTGAATATATATGTGTAAGAACGGAATATATATGTGTTAGAACGGAATATATACGTGTAAGAACGGAATATATATGTGTAAGAACGGAATATATATGTAAACGAACGGAATATATATGTGTAAGAACTAATATTTATGTGTAAGAACTGAATATATATGTGTAAGAACTGAATATATATGTGTAAGAACTGAATATATATGTGTAAGAACTGAATATTTATGTATAAGAACTGAATATATATGTGTAAGAACTGAATATATATGTGTAAGAACTGAATATATATGCGTAAGAACTGAATATATAAGCGTCAAACTTAATATATATGCAAAAGAATGGAATATATATGCGTAAGAACGGAATATATGTGTAAGAACGGAATATATATGCGTAAGAACTGTATATATATGCGTAAGAACTGCATATATATGCGTAAGAACTGAATATATATGTGTAAGAACGGAATATATATGTGTAAGAACGGAATATATATGTGTAAGAAGTGAATATATATGTGTAAAAAATGAATATATATGTGTAAGAACTGAATATTTATGTGTAAGAACGGAATATATATGTGTAAGAAATGAATATATATGCGTAATAACTGAACATATATGTGTAAGAAATGAATATATATGCGTAAGAACGGAATATATGTGTAAGAATATATATGCGTCAGAACGGAATATATATGTGTAAGAACGGAATATATACGTGTAAGAACGGAATATATATGTGTAAGAACAGAATATATGTGTACGAACGGAATATATATGTGTAAGAACTGAATATATATGTGTAAGAACTGCACATATATGCCTAAGAATTGAATATATATGCATAAGAACTGAATATATATGCGAAAGAACGGAATATATATGCGTAAGAACGGAATATATGTGTAAGAGCGGAGAATATATGTGTAAGAAGTGAATATATATGTGTAAGAACTGAATATATATGCGTAAGAACTGAATATATATGCGTAAGAACTGAATATATATCTGTAAGAACGAAATATATATTTGTAAAAACGGAATACATATGTGTAAGAACTGAATATATATGTGTAAGAACTGAATATATATGTGTAAGAACTGAATATATATGTGTAAGAACGGAATATATATGTGTAAGAAGTGAATATATATGTGTAAGAACTGAATATATATGTGTTAGAACTGAATATATATGTGTAAGAACGGAATATATGTGTAAGAATATATATGCGTAAGAACGGAATATATATGTGTAAAAACGAAATATATATGTGTAAGAAGTGAATATATATGTGTAAGAACGGAATATATATGTGTAAGAACTGAATATATATGCCTAAGAACGGAATATATATGTGTAACAACGGAATTTATATGTGTAAGAACGGAAGATATGTGTAAGAATATATATGCGTAAGAACGGAATATATATGTGCAAGAACGGAATATATACGTGTAAGAACGGAATATATATGTGTAAGAACAGAATATATATGTGTACGAACGGAATATATATGTGTAAGAACTGAATATATATCTCTGGCCGATCTCTGACAGATCTCTGGCCGTCGTTGGTCCCAAATGGTGGAACAATCTACCTAGTTATCTGAAAGCCATTCAGTCTGAAGCCAGCTTTAGATCAGAACTGAAAACACATTTGTATAGTCAGTTTCATGAACAATGACTGTGCTTTTGTTAAATACAAAATATCTGCAATGATATAAAACAGCATTGATATATATATATATAGGTCTAAATCTTAAGTTCTAGAATCCTGTTTATATTTTGAATGTATATGTTTTATGTGTGTATATAATTATGTAGTATCATATACATGTACATGTGTAAATTATTTATTCTTTTTAACTAAATGTGTGTTATGTAATTGTGAAGCGAAATAGAATATTTCATAATTTTTGCGCTATATAAATGCCATGTATTTGTATTTGTATGTGTAAGAACTGCACATATATGCGTAAGAACAGAATGTATATGCGTAAGAACTGAATATATATATGTGTTAGAACGGAATATATATGTGTAAGAAGTGAATATATATGTGTAAGAACGGAATATATATGTGTAAGAACTGCACATATATGCGTAAGCCCTGAATATATAAGCGTAAGAACTGAATATATATGCGTAAGAACTGAATATATATGCGTCAAACTGAATATATATGCGAAAGAACGGAATATATATGCGTAAGAACGGAATATATGTGTAAGAACGGACGATATATGTGTAAGAACGGAATATATATGCGTAAGAACTGAATATATATGAGTAAGAACTGAATATATATGCGTAAGAACTTAATATATATGTGTAAGAACGGAATATATATGTGTAAGAACGGAATATATATGTGTAAGAAGTGAATATATATGTGTAAGAACTGAATATATATGTGTAAGAACTGAATATTTATGTGTAAGAACTCAATATATAAGTGTAAGAACTGAATATATATGTGTAAGAACGGAATATATATGTGTAAGAAGTGAATATATATGTGTAAGAACTGAATATATATGCGTAAGAACTTAAAATATATGTGTAAGAACGGAATATATATGTGTAAGAACGGAATACATATGTGTAAGAAGTGAATATATATGTGTAAGAACTGAATATATATGTGTAAGAAATGAATATTTATGTGTAAGAACTGAATATATATGTGTAAGAACTGAATATATATGTGTAAGAACGGAACATATATGTGTAAAAAGTGAATATATATGTGTAAGAACTGAATATATATGTGTTAGAACTGAATATATATGTGTAAGAACTGAATATATATGTGTAAGAACTGAATATATATGTGTAAGAACTGAAAATATATGTGTAAGAACTGAATATATATGTGTAAGAACGGAATATATATGTGTAAGAAGTGAATATATATGTGTAAGAACTGAATATATATGTGTTAGAACTGAATATATATGTGTAAGAACGGAATATATATGCGTAAGAACTAAATATATATGCGTAAAACTGAATATATATGTGTAAGAACAGAATATATATGTGTAAGAACTGAAGATATATGTGTAAGAACGGAATATATACATGTAAGAACGGAATATATATGTGTAAGAACAGATTATATATGTGTAAGAACGGAATATATATGTGTAACAACTGAAGATATATGCGTAAGAACGGAATATATATGTGTAGGAACGGAATTTATATGTGTAAGAAAGGAATATATGTGTAAGAATATATATGCGTAAGAACTGAATATATATGTGTAAGAACGGAATATATACGTGTAAGAACGGAATATATATGCGTAAGAACGGAATATATATGTGTAAGAACGGAATATATATGTGTAAGAACGGGATATATATGTTTAAGAACGGAATATATACGTGTTAGAACGGAATATATATGTGTAAGAGCGGAATATATATGTGTAAGAACTGAATATATATGTGTAAGAACTGAATATATATGTATTAAAACTGAATATATATTTGTAAGAACTGAATATATATGTGTAAGAACAGAATATATATGCGTAAGAACTGAATATATATGCGTAAGAACGGAATATATATGTGTAAAAACAGAATATATACGTGTAAGAACGGAATATGTACATGTAAGAAAGGAATATATATGTGTAAGAACAGAATATATATGTGTAAGAACGGAATATGTACGTGTAAGAACGGAATATATATGTGTAAGAACGGTATATATATGCGTAAGAACTGAATATATATGCGTAAGAACGGAATATATATGTGTAAGAACGGAATATATATGCTTAAGAACTGAATATATATGTGTAAGACCTGAATATATTTGTGTACGAACGGAATATATATGTGTAAGAAGTGAATATATATGTATAAGAACTGAATATATATGTGTAAGAACTGAATATATATGTGTAAGAACTGAATATATATGCGTAAGAACTAAATATATATGCGTAAAACTGAATATATATGTGTAAGAACGGAATATATGTGTAAGAATATATATGCGTAAGAACGGAATATATATGTGTAAGAACGGAATATATACGTGTAAGAACGGAATATATATGTGTAAGAACGGAATATATATGCGTAAGAACGGAATATATATGCGTAAATACGGAATAGATATGTGTAAGAACGGAATAAATACGTGTAAGTACGGAATATATATGTGTAAGAGCGGAATATATATGTGTAAGAACGGAATATATATGTGTAAGAACTGAATATATATGCGTAAGAACGGAATATATCTGTGTAAGAACGGAATATATATGTGTAAGAACTGAATATATATGTGTTAGAAGTGAATATATATGTGTAAGAACTGAATATATATGTATTAGAACTGAATATATATGTGTTAGAACTGAATAAATATGTGTGAGAACTGAATATTTATGAGTAAGAACTGAAAATATATGAGTAAGAACGGAGTATATATGTGTAAGAACGGAATTTGTACGTGTAAGAACGGAATATATATGTGTAAGAACGGAATATATATGTGTAAGAACGGAGTATATATGCGTAAGAACTGAATATATATGTGTAAGAACGGAATATATATGTGTAAGAACGGAATATATATGTGTAAGAAGTGTATATATATATGTAAGAACTGAATATATATGTGTAAGTACTGAATATATATGTGTAAGAACTGAATATATATGCGTAAGAAGTGAATATATATGTGTAAAAACTAAATATATATATGTAAGAACGGAATATATATGTGTAAGAACTGAATATATATGCGTAAGAACGGAATATATATGCGTAAGAACTGAATATATATGCGTAAGAACGGAATATATATGTGTAAGAACGGAATATATATGTGTAAGAACGGGATATATATGTGTAAGAACGGAATATATACGTGTTCGAACGGAATATATATGTGTAAGAACGGAATATATATGTGTAAGAACTGAATATATATGTGTAAGAACTGAATATATATGTATTAAAACTGAATATATATTTGTAAGAACTGAATATATATGTGTAAGAACAGAATATATATGCGTAAGAACTGAATATATATGCGTAAGAACGGAATATATATGTGTAAGAACAGAATATATACGTGTAAGAACGGAATATGTACATGTAAGAACGGAATATATATGTGTAAGAACAGAATATATACGTGTAAGAACGGAATATGTACATGTAAGAACGGAATATATATGTGTAAGAACAGAATATATATGTGTAAGAACGGAATATGTACGTGTAAGAACGGAATATATATGCGTAAGAACTGAATATATATGCGTAAGAACGGAATATATATGTGTAAGAACGGAATATATATGTCTAAGAACTGAATATATATGTGTAAGAACGGAATATATATGTGTAAGAACGGAATATATATGTGTAAGAACGGAATATATATGCTTAAGAACTAAATATATATGTGTAAGACCGGAATATATTTGTGTACGAACGGAATATATATGTGTAAGAAGTGAATATATATGTATAAGAACTGAATATATATGTGTAAGAACTGAATATATGTGTAAGAACTGAATATATATGCGTAAGAACTAAATATATATGCGTACAACTGAATATATATGTGTAAGAACGGAATATATGTGTAAGAATATATATGCGTAAGAACGGAATATATATGTGTAAGAACGGAATATATACGTGTAAGAACGGAATATATATGTGTAAGAACAGAATATATGTGTACGAATGGAATATATATGTGTAAGAACTGAATATATATGTGTAAGAACTGCACATATATGCGTAAGAACTGAATATATATGCGTAAGAACTCAATATATATTTGAAAGAATGGAATATATATGCGTAAGAACGGAATATATATGTGTAAGAACGGAATATATATGTGTAAGAACAGAATATATGTGTACGAATGGAATATATATGTGTAAGAACTGAATATATATGTGTAAGAACTGCACATATACGCGTAAGAACTGAATATATATGCGAAAGAACTGAATATATATGCGAAAGAACGGAATATATATGCGTAAGAACGGAATATATATGTGTAAGAACTGAATATATATGCGTAAGAACTGAATATATATGCGTAAGAACTGAATATATATGTGTAAGAACGGAATATATATGTGTAAGAAGTGAATATATATGTGTAAGAACGGAATATATATGTTTAAGAACTGCACATATATATGTGTAAGAACTGAATATATATGTGTAAGAACTAAATATAGATGTGTAAGAACTGAATATATATGTGTAAGAACGGAATATATATGTGTAAGAAGTGAATATATATGTGTAAGAACTGAATATATATGTGTTAGAACTGAATATATATGTGTAAGAACGGAATATATGTGTTAGAATATATATGTGTAAGAACGGAATATATATGTGTAAGAACGGAATATATATGTGTAAGAAGTAAATATATATGTGTAAGAACGGAATATATATGTGTAACAACTGAAGATATATGCGTAAGAACGGAATATATATGTGTAGGAACGGAATTTATATGTGTAAGAACGGAATATATGTGTAAGAATATATATGCGTAAGAACGGAATATATATGTGTAAGAACGGAATATATACGTGTAAGAACGGAATATATATGTGTAAGAACGGAATATATATGTGTAAGAAAGGAATATATACGTGTAAGAACGGAATATATATTTGTAAGAACAGAATATATATGTGTACGAACGGAATATATATGTGTAAGAACTGAATATATATGTGTAAGAACTGCTCATATATGCGTAAGAACTGAATAAATATGAGTAAGAACTGAATATATATGCGAATGAACGGAATATATATGCGTAAGAACGGAATATATGTGTAAGAACGGAATATATATGTGTAAAAACGAATATGTATGCGTAAGAACTGAATATATATGCGTAAGAACTGAATATATATGCGTAAGAACTGAATATATATGTGTAAGAACGGAATATATATGTGTAAGAACGGAATATATATGTGTAAGAAGTGAATATATATGTGTAAGAACTGAATATATATGTAAGAACTGAATATTTATGTGTAAGACTGAATATATATGTGTAAGAACTGAATATATATGTGTAAGAACTGAATATATATGCGTAAAACTGAATATATCTGCCTAAGTACTGAACATATATGTGTAAGAAATGAATATATATGCGTAATAACTGAACATATATGTGTAAGAAATGAATATATATGCGTAAGAACGGAATATATATGTGTAAGAACGGAATATATACGTGTAAGAACGGAATATATATGTGTAAGAACGGAGTATATATGTGTAAGAACGGAATATATACGTGTAAGAACGGAATATATATGTGTAAGAACAGAATATATATGTGTACGAACGGAATATATATGTGTAAGAACTGAATATATATGTGTAAGAACTGCTCATATATGCGTAAGAACTGAATATATATGCGTAAGAACTGAATATATATGCGAATGAACGGAATATATATGCGTAAGAACGGAATATATGTGTAAGAACGGAATATATATGTGTAAAAACGGAATATATATGCGTAAGAACTGAATATATATGCGTAAGAACTGAATATATATGCGTAAGAACTGAATATATATGTGTAAGAACGGAATATATATGTGTAAGAACGGAATATATATGTGTAAGAAGTGAATATATATGTGTAAGAACTGAATATATATGTAAGAACTGAATATTTATGTGTAAGAACTGAATATATATGTGTAAGAACTGAATATATATGTGTAAGAACTGAATATATATGCGTAAAACTGAATATATCTGCCTAAGTACTGAACATATATGTGTAAGAAATGAATATATATGCGTAATAACTGAACATATATGTGTAAGAAATGAATATATATGCGTAAGAACGGAATATATATGTATAAGAACGTGTTTATATGTGTAAAAACTGAATATATATGTGTAAGAACGGAATATATGTGTAAGAATATATATGTGTAAGAACGAAATATATATGTGTAATAACGGAATATATACGTGAAAGAACGGAATATATATGTGTAAGAACAGAATATATGTGTACGAACGGAATATATATGTGTAAGAACTGAATATATATGTGTAAGAACTGCACATATATGCGTAAGAACTGAATATATATGCGTAAGAACTGAATATATATGCGAAAGAACGGAATATATATGCGTAAGAACGGAATATATGTGTAAGAACGGAATATATATGTGTAAGAAGTGAATATATATGTGTAAGAACTGAATATATATGCGTAAGAACTGAATATATATGCGTAAGAACTGAATATATATGTGTAAGAAGTGGATATATATGTGTAAGAACTGAATATATATGTGTTTGAACTGAATATATATGTGTAAGAACGGAATATATGTGTAAGAATATATATGCGTAAGAACGGAATATATATGTGTAAGAACGGAATATATATGTGTAAGAAGTGAATATATATGTGTAAGAACGGAATATATATGTGTAAGAACTGAATATATATGCGTAAGAACGGAATATATATGTGTAAGAACGGAATTTATATGTGTAAGAACGGAATATATGTGTAAGAATATATATGCGTAAGAACGGAATATATATGTGTAAGAACGGAATATATACGTGTAAGAATGGAATATATATGTGTAAGAGCAGAATATATATGTGTACGAACGGAATATATATGTGTAAGAAGTGAATATATATGTGTAAGAACTGCACATATATGCGTAAGAACTGAATATTTATGCGTAAGAACTGAATATATATGCGTAAGAACTGAATATATATGCGTCAAACTTAATATATATGCGAAAGAACGGAATATATATGCGTAAGAACGGAATATATGTGTAAGAACGGAATATATATGTGTAAGAACGGAATATATATGCGTAAGAACTGAATATATATGTGTTAGAACTGAATATATATGTGTAAGAACGGAATATATGTGTTAGAATATATATGTGTAAGAACGGAATATATATGTGTAAGAACGGAATATATATGTGTAAGAAGTGAATATATATGTGTAAGAACGGAATATATATGTGTAACAACTGAAGATATATGCGTAAGAACGGAATATATATGTGTAGGAACGGAATTTATATGTGTAAGAACGGATTATATGTGTAAGAATATATATGCGTAAGAACGGAATATATATGTGTAAGAACGGAATATATACGTGTAAGAACGGAATATATATGTGTAAGAACGGAATATATATGTGTAAGAACGGAATATATACGTGTAAGAACGGAATATATATTTGTAAGAACAGAATATATATGTGTACGAACGGAATATATATGTGTAAGAACTGAATATATATGTGTAAGAACTGCTCATATATGCGTAAGAACTGAATAAATATGCGTAAGAACTGAATATATATGCGAATGAACGGAATATATATGCTTAAGAACGGAATATATGTGTAAGAACGGAATATATATGTGTAAAAACGGAATATATATGCGTAAGAACTGAATATATATGCGTAAGAACTGAATATATATGCGTAAGAACTGAATATATATGTGTAAGAACGGAATATATATGTGTAAGAACGGAATATATATGTGTAAGAAGTGAATATATATGTGTAAGAACTGAATATATATGTAAGAACTGAATATTTATGTGTAAGAACTGAATATATATGTGTAAGAACTGAATATATATGTGTAAGAACTGAATATATATGCGTAAAACTGAATATATCTGCGAAAGAACGGAATATATATGCGTAAGAACGGAATATATGTGTAAGAACGGAATATATATGTGTAAGAACGGAATATATATGCGTAAGAACTGAATATATATGCGTAAGAACTGAATATATATGCATATGAACTGAATATATATGTGTAAGAACGGAATATATATGTGTAAGAACGGAATATATATGTGTAAAAACTGAATATATATGTGTAAGAACTGAATATATATGTGTAAGAACTGAATATTTATGTGTAAGAACTGAATATATATGTGTAAGAACTGAATATATATGTGTAAGAACTGAATATATATGCGTAAAACTGAATATATATGCCTAAGTACTGAACATATATGTGTAAGAAATGAATCTATATGCGTAATAACTGAATATATATGCGTAAGAACGGAATATATATGTGTAAGAACGGAATATATATATGTGTAAGAACGGAATATATATCTGTCAGAACGGAATATATATGTGTAAGAACTGAATATATATGTGTAAGAACTGAATATATATATGTAAGAACTGAATATATATGTGTAAGAACTGAATATATATGCGTAAGAACTGAATATATATGTGTAAGAACTGAATATATATGTGTAAGAACTGAATATATATGCGTCAGAACTGAATATATATGCATGAGAAAGGAATATATATGCGTAAGAACTGAATATATATGCGTAAGAACGGAATATATATGTATAAGAACGGAATTTATATGTGTAAAAACTGAATATATATGTGTAAGAACGGAATACATGTGTAAGAATATATATGCGTAAGAACGGAATATATATGTGTAAGAACGGAATATTAACGTGTAAGAACGGAATATTTATGTGCAAGAACGGAATATATATGTGTAAGAAGTGAATATATATGTGTAAGAACTGAATATATATGTGTAAGAACTGAATATATATACGTAAGAACTGAACATATATGTGTAAGAAATGAATATATATGCGTAAGAACTGAATATATATGCGTAAGAACTGAATATATATGCGTAAGAACGGAATATATATGTGTAAGAACGGAATATATATGTGTAAGAACTGACTATATATGTGTAAGAACGGAATATATATGTGTAAGAACGGAATATATATGTGTTAGAACGGAATATATACGTGTAAGAACGGAATATATATGTGTAAGAACGGAATATATATGTAAAAGAACAGAATATATATGTGAAAGAACTGAATATATATGTGTAAGAAGTGAATATATATACGTAAGAACTGAATATATATGCTTATGAACGGAATATATATGTGTAAGAACGGAAATTATATGTGTAAGAACGGAATATGTACGTGTAAGAACGGAATATATATGTGTAACAACGGAATATATATGTGTTTATATGAGTAAAAACTGAATATATATGTGTAAGAACGGATTATATATGTGTAAGAACGGAATATATATGTGTAAGAACGGAATATGTACGTGTAAGAAAGGAATATATATGTGTAAGAACGGAAGATATATGTGTATATATGTGTAAGAACGGAATATATATGTGTAAGAACTGAATATATATGTGTAAGAAGTGAATATATATGTGTAAGAACTGAATATATATGCGTAAAACTGAATATATCTGCCTAAGTACTGAACATATATGTGTAAGAAGTGAATATATATGTGTAAGAACGGAATATATATGTGTAAGAACGGAATATATATGTGTAAGAAAGGAATATGTACGTGTAAGAACGGAATATATATGTGTAAGAACTGAACATATATGTGTAAGAAATGAATATATATGCGTAAGAACTGAATATATATGCGTAATAACTGAATATATATGCGTAAGAACTGAATATATATCTGTAAGAACTGAATATATGTGTAAGAACTGAATACATATGCGTAAGAACGGAATATATATGAGTAAGAACTTAATATATATGTGTAAGAACGGAATATGTACGTGTAAGAACGGAATATATATGTGTAAGAACGGAATATATATGTGTAAGAACGGAATATATATGTGTAAGAAGTGAATATATGTGTGTAAGAACTGAATATATATGTGTAAGAACGGAATATATATATGTGTAAGAACTGAATATATATATGTAAGAACTGAATATATATGTGTAAGAACTGAATATATATGCGTAAGAACTGAATATATATGCGTAAGAACTGAATATATATGTGTAAGAACTGAATATATATGCGTAAGAACTGAATATATATGCATGAGAAAGGAATATATATCCGTAAGAACGGAATATATATGTATAAGAACGGAATTTATATGTTTAAAAACTGAATATATATGTGTAAGAACGGAATATATGTGTAAGAATATATATGCGTAAGAACGGAATATATATGTGTAAGAACGGAATATATACGTGTAAGAACGGAATATATATGTGTAAGAACAGAATATGTGTACGAACGGAATATATATGTGTAAGAACTGAATATATATGTGTAAGAACTGCACATATATGGGTAAGAACTGAATATATATGCGTAAGAACTGAATATATATGCGAAAGAACGGAATATATATGCGTAAGAACGGAATATATGTGTAAGAACGGAATATATATGTGTAAGAAGTGAATATATATGTGTAAGAACTGAATACATATGCGTAAGAACGGAATATATATGTGTAAAAACGGAATATATATGTGTAAGAAGTGAATATATATGTGTAAGAACTGAATATATATGTGTAAGAACTGAATATATATGTGTAAGAACTGAATATATATGTGTAAGAACTGAATATATATGTGTAAGAACGTGATATATATGTGTAAGAAGTGAATATATATTTGTAAGAACTGAATATATATGTGTTAGAACTGAATATATATGTGTAAGAACGGAATATATGTGTAAGAATATATATGCATAAGAACGTAATATATATGTGTAAGAACGGAATATATATGTGTAAGAAGTGAATATATATGTGTAAGAACGGAATAAATATGTGTAAGAACTGAAGATATATGCGTAAGAACGGAATATATATGTGTAAGAACGGATTTTATATGTGTAAGAACGGAATATATGTGTAAGAATAAATATGCGTAAGAACGGAATATATATGTGTAAGAACGGAATACATATGTGTAAGAACAGAATATATGTGTACGAACTGAATATATATGTGTAAGAACTGAATATATGTGTGTAAGAACTGCACATATATGCGTAAGAACTGAATATATATGCGTAAGAACTGAATATATATGCATAAGAACTGAATATATATGCGTTAGAACTGAATATGTATGTATAAGTACGGAATATATATGTGTAATAACGGAATATATATGTGTAAGAACGGAATATATATGCGTAAGAACTGTATAAATATGCGTAAGAACTGAATATATATGCGTAAGAACTGAATATATATGTGTAAGAACGGAATATATATGTGTTAGAACGGAATATTTATGTGTAAGAAGTGAATATATATGTGTAAGTACTGAATATATATGTGTAAGAACTGAATATTTATGTGTAAGAACTGAATATATATGTGTAAGAACTGAATATATATGTGTAGGAACTGAATATATATGTAAAAGAACTGAATATATATGCGTAAAACTGAATATATCTGCCTAAGTACTGAACATATATATGTAAGAAAGGAATATATATGCGTAATAACTGAACATATATGTGTAAGAAATGAATATATATGCGTAAGAACGGAATATATATGTATAAGAACGGAATTTATATGTGTAAAAACTGAATATATATGTGTAAGAACGGAATATATGTGTAAGAATATATATGCGTAAGAACGGAATATATATGTGTAAGAACGCATTATATACAAGAACGGAATATATATGTGTAAGAACAGAATATATGTGTACGAACGGAATATATATGTTTAAGAACTGAATATATATGTGTAAGAAGTGCACATATATGCGTAAGAACTGAATATATATGCGAAAGAACGGAATATATATGCGTAAGAACGGAATATATATGTGTAAGATCTGAATATATATATGTGTAAGAACGGAATATATATGTGTAAGAAGTGAATATATATGTGTTAGAACGGAATATATATGTGTAAGAACTGCACATATATGCGTAAGACCTGAATATATAAGCGTAAGAACTGAATATATATGCGTAAGAACTGAATATATATGCGTAAGAACTGAATATATATGCGTAAGAACTGAATATATATGCGTAAGAACTTAATATATATGTGTAAGAACGGAATATATATGTGTAAGAACGGAATATATATGTGTTAGAAGTGAATATATATGTGTAAGAAGTGAATATATATGTGTAAGAACTGAATATTTATGTGTAAGAACTGAATATATATGTGTAAGAACTGAATATATATGTGTAAGAACGGAATATATATGTGTAAGAACAGAATATATATGTGTTAGAACTGAATATATATGTGTAAGAACTGAATATATATGTGTAAGAACTGAATATATATGTGTAAGAACTAAATATATATGTGTAAGAACTGAATATATATGTGTAAGAACGGAATATATATGTGTAAGAAGTGAATATATATGTGTAAGAACTGAATATATATGTGTTAGAACTGAATATATATGTGTAAGAACGGAATATATGTGTTAGAATATATATGCGTAAGAACGGAATATATATGTGTAAGAACGGAATATATATGTGTAAGAAGTGAATATATATGTGTAAGAACGGAATATATATGTGTAACAACTGAAGATATATGCGTAAGAACGGAATATATATGTGTAAGAACTGCACATATATGCGTAAGACCTGAATATATAAGCGTAAGAACTGAATATATATGCGTAAGAACTGAATATATATGCGTCAAACTGAATATATATGCGAAAAAACGGAATATATATGCGTAAGAACGGAATATATGTGTAAGAACGGAATATATATGCGTAAGAACTGAATATATATCAGTAAGAACTGAATATATATGCGTAAGAACTTAATATATATGTGTAAGAACGGAATATATATGTGTAAGAGCGGAATATATATGTGTTAGAAGTGAATATATATGTGTAAGAAGTGAATATATATGTGTAAGAACTAAATATATATGTGTAAGAACTGAATATATATGTGTAAGAACGGAATATATATGTGTAAGAAGTGAATATATATGTGTAAGAACAGAATATATATGTGTTAGAACTGAATATATATGTGTAAGAACGGAATATATGTGTTAGAATATATATGCGTAAGAACGGAATATATATGTGTAAGAACGGAATATATATGTGTAAGAAGTGAATATATATGTGTAAGAACGGAATATATATGTGTAACAACTGAAGATATATGCGTAAGAACGGAATACATATGTGTAGGAACGGAATTTATATGTGTAAGAGCGGAATATATGTGTAAGAATATATATGCGTAAGAACGGAATATATATGTGTAAGAACGGAATATATACGTGTAAGAACGGAATATATATGTGTAAGAACGGAATATATATGTGTAAGAACGGAATATATACGTGTAAGAACGGAATACTTATGTGTAAGAACAGAATATATATGTGTACGAACGGAATATATATGTGTAAGAACTGAATATATATGTGTAATAACTGCTCATATATGCGTAAGAACTGAATATATATGCGTAAGAACTGAATATATATGCGTAAGAACTGAATATATATGCGTCAAACTTAATATATATGCGAATGAACGGAATATATATGCGTAAGAACGGAATATATGTGTAAGAACGGAATATATATGTGTAAAAACGGAATATATATGCGTAAGAACTGAATATATATGCGTAAGAACTGAATATATATGCGTAAGAACTGAATATATATGTGTAAGAACGGAATATATATGTGTAAGTACGGAATATATATGTGTAAGAAGTGAATATATATGTGTAAGAACTGAATATATATGTAAGAACTGAATATTTATGTGTAAGAACTGAATATATATGTGTAAGAACTGAATATATATGTGTAAGAACTGAATATATATGCGTAAAACTGAATATATCTGCCTAAGTACCGAACATATATGTGTAAGAAATGAATATATATGCGTAATAACTGAACATATATGTGTAAGAAATGAATATATATGCGTAAGAACGGAATATATATGTATAAGAACGGAATTTATATGTGTAAAAACTGAATATATATTTGTAAGAACGGAATATATGTGTAAGAATATATATGCGTAAGGACGGAATATATATGTGTAAGAACGGAATATATACGTGAAAGAACGGAATATATATGTGTAAGAACAGAATATATGTGTACAAACGGAATATATATGTGTAAGAACTGAATATATATGTGTAAGAACTGCACATATATGCGTAAGAACTGAATATATATGCGTAAGAACTGAATATATATGCGAAAGAACGGAATATATATGCGTAAGAACGGAATATATGTGTAAGAACGAAATATATATGTGTAAGAAGTGAATATATATGTGTAAGAACTGAATATATATGCGTAAGAACTGAAAATATATGCGTAAGAACTGAATATATATGTGTAAGAAGTGAATATATATGTGTAAGAACTGAATATATATGTGTTAGAACTAAATATATATGTGTAAGAACGGAATATATGTGTAAGAATATATATGCGTAAGAACGGAATATATATGTGTAAGAACGGAATATATATGTGTAAGAAGTGAATATATATGTGAAAGAACGGAATATATATGTGTAAGAACTGAATATATATGCGTAAGAACGGAATATATATGTGTAAGAACGGAATTTATATGTGTAAGAACGGAATATATGTTTAAGAATATATATGCGTAAGAACGGAAAAGAGGGAGACGTAAGTTTAATCCTGAAGTTCGAAGGTTATAATTATTGTTTACAGGTAAGTATGGCTGGATTAAATTATACATGTAATCCGGACTTATGCATAAATTATTTTGTAAATAGTTACAAGTTTATGATCTTTTCTTCTTTTTATTAATGTTTCTAAGTTCAATTCATTATATAAGTATGATCTAGAGGAATTGCACCTCAGGCCTGTTATTATTCGTGCTGCTTCAACTTGGACGCTCTCTAATAGATCAGATTCTCCCTGTGTACAGTTATCCCATACGGAATCGCCATATTCCAGTATGGGTCTTATAAAGGCGATATATATTTTCAATAGAGAATGTCTGTCAAGTTTGTACTTAAGCATTCTTAGAATGTTTAATCGTGCACATGCTTTTTCGTATATATTTTCTATATGATGCGACCAAGTTGCATTGGACTGAATTGTTAATCCAAGGTGGCAATGTAACTCCACGTCTTGTACTATATCATTATCAAAGTAGACTGGTGGGTGGTTATAGTTTCTTCTAGTGCAGACAAGGCTTTTGGTTTTTTGGGGGTTAAATGTAACAGCCCATTTTTTTGACCATTCAGATATTTTGCAAAGATCATTTGTAAGAGAGTTGGCACATTCTACTGGGTTTTTATCAACGACAACAAAAAGAGAAGTGTCATCAGCAAATAACCGTACATCATTCAATAAGTCATCTGTGATGTCATTTATATAAAGCAAAAATAGAAACGGACCTAAAACAGAGCCTTGCGGAACACCTGCATCTATAGTACTGAAGCTTGAAGAGAATCCATCTAGGACTACTTTTTGCTGCCTATCAGAGAGATAGCTACGTATCCAGTTACATAATAAATCATTGATACCATATTTAGCTAATTTAAAAAGCAATCCAGCATGCCATACTTTGTCAAATGCTTTAGCAATATCGCAAAATATAAATCGTACATCTTTCCCAGTGTCGAGGTTGCTTATTATGTTATTATATATTTCTATGAGCTGATTTACTGTAGAGTCTCTAGGTTGAAAGCCTGCCTGGTATTTGCACAGAAGGTTATTCGTTTTGATATAGTTGAACAAGTGTTTAAATACGATTTTTTCCATCAATTTGCAAATAATACTGGTAATGGATATGGGCCTATAATTGCCCGGCATGTCAGGTTCTCCCTTGCCCTTAAACATAGGAGTTACATTCGCCTGTTTCCATTGGTATGGTACTTTTCTAGTGGACAATGACAGATTAAAAAGTCGCGTCAATGGAGCAGCGATGCTATTTATAACTAATTTTAACACCTTTGGGCTAATCATATCTGGGCCTGGAGGTTTCGATAATTTCAAGATTTTCAATTGATCAATTACTTCCGTTTCATTTATAATAAAGTCATTCATTTTAATGTCAGTGCGATTATGAAAAGTAGGTAATTCCGGTTCATGTTCAATATGAGATGTTGCAGAAAAGAAAGCATTCAATGCGTTTGCTTTTTCTACTGGATGTATTAAAATACGACCGTTATTTTTATTGGAAAGTTTGGTTGAGTTACTTTGTTCAATTTAGAGATCGATTTTGCTATACGCCACCATTTACCCGGGGGGATTGATTTATCAGTTAACTGGGATGTAAGTTTAGTCTTGTATGATTCCTTAGATTCGCGGATTAAAGCAATTACCTCATTTCTAAGTTGCCTAAACATTGACCAATGTAATGGATTGTTTGAAGACTTAGCTTTCTTGTGCATTCTGTTTCGCTGTCGCATTTTAAAGCGTATATTATTGTTCATAAACGGTTTATCATTGGGACGTAAGAACTGAATATATGTGTAAGAACTGAATACATATGCGTAAGAACGGAATATATATGAGTAAGAACTTAATATATATGTGTAAGAACGGAATATGTACGTGTAAGAACGGAATATATATGTGTAAGAACGGAATATATAAGTGTAAGAACGGAATATGTACGTGTAAGAACTGAATATATATGTGTAAGAACGGAATATATATGTGTAAGAACGGAATATATATGTGTAAGAAGTGAATATATGTGTGTAAGAACTGAATATATATGTGTAAGAACGGAATATATATATGTGTAAGAACTGAATATATATATGTAAGAACTGAATATATATGTGTAAGAACTGAATATATATGCGTAAGAACTGAATATATATGCGTAAGAACTGAATATATATGTGTAAGAACTGAATATATATGCGTAAGAACTGAATATATATGCATAAGAACGTAATATATATGTGTAAGAACGGAATATATATGTGTAAGAAGTGAATATATATGTGTAAGAACGGAATAAATATGTGTAAGAACTGAAGATATATGCGTAAGAACGGAATATATATGTGTAAGAACGGATTTTATATGTGTAAGAACGGAATATATGTGTAAGAATAAATATGCGTAAGAACGGAATATATATGTGTAAGAACGGAATACATATGTGTAAGAACAGAATATATGTGTACGAACTGAATATATATGTGTAAGAACTGAATATATGTGTGTAAGAACTGCACATATATGCGTAAGAACTGAATATATATGCGTAAGAACTGAATATATATGCATAAGAACTGAATATATATGCGTTAGAACTGAATATGTATGTATAAGTACGGAATATATATGTGTAATAACGGAATATATATGTGTAAGAACGGAATATATATGCGTAAGAACTGTATAAATATGCGTAAGAACTGAATATATATGCGTAAGAACTGAATATATATGTGTAAGAACGGAATATATATGTGTTAGAACGGAATATTTATGTGTAAGAAGTGAATATATATGTGTAAGTACTGAATATATATGTGTAAGAACTGAATATTTATGTGTAAGAACTGAATATATATGTGTAAGAACTGAATATATATGTGTAGGAACTGAATATATATGTAAAATAACTGAATATATATGCGTAAAACTGAATATATCTGCCTAAGTACTGAACATATATATGTAAGAAAGGAATATATATGCGTAATAACTGAACATATATGTGTAAGAAATGAATATATATGCGTAAGAACGGAATATATATGTATAAGAACGGAATTTATATGTGTAAAAACTGAATATATATGTGTAAGAACGGAATATATGTGTAAGAATATATATGCGTAAGAACGGAATATATATGTGTAAGAACGCATTATATACAAGAACGTAATATATATGTGTAAGAACAGAATATATGTGTACGAACGGAATATATATGTTTAAGAACTGAATATATATGTGTAAGAAGTGCACATATATGCGTAAGAACTGAATATATATGCGAAAGAACGGAATATATATGCGTAAGAACGGAATATATATGTGTAAGATCTGAATATATATATGTGTAAGAACGGAATATATATGTGTAAGAAGTGAATATATATGTGTTAGAACGGAATATATATGTGTAAGAACTGCACATATATGCGTAAGACCTGAATATATAAGCGTAAGAACTGAATATATATGCGTAAGAACTGAATATATATGCGTAAGAACTGAATATATATGCGTAAGAACTGAATATATATGCGTAAGAACTTAATATATATGCATAAGAACGTAATATATATGTGTAAGAACGGAATATATATGTGTAAGAAGTGAATATATATGTGTAAGAACGGAATAAATATGTGTAAGAACTGAAGATATATGCGTAAGAACGGAATATATATGTGTAAGAACGGATTTTATATGTGTAAGAACGGAATATATGTGTAAGAATAAATATGCGTAAGAACGGAATATATATGTGTAAGAACGGAATACATATGTGTAAGAACAGAATATATGTGTACGAACTGAATATATATGTGTAAGAACTGAATATATGTGTGTAAGAACTGCACATATATGCGTAAGAACTGAATATATATGCGTAAGAACTGAATATATATGCATAAGAACTGAATATATATGCGTTAGAACTGAATATGTATGTATAAGTACGGAATATATATGTGTAATAACGGAATATATATGTGTAATAACGGAATATATATGCGTAAGAACTGTATAAATATGCGTAAGAACTGAATATATATGCGTAAGAACTGAATATATATGTGTA
>JAWPHD010023223.1:0-22709 GCA_037043455.1 Cyrtodaria siliqua | reverse complement strand
TATAATAGTTTCAAGTGGGGATGGGGTGGGGTGGGGTGGGGGGTGGTGTGGAGCGGGGGTGAGGGTGAGAGGCAGGAGTGGGTTGCGGGGGGATGGAGCAACATATATGTGTAAAAATTGACTAAAACAACAAAGAAGTATGTAAAAAAAATAAAGTTTCAAGTCTGGGGCGGGGTGGGGGTGATGGGGTGAGAGGCGGGAGTGCGTTGGGGGTTTGTGGAAGGGGGGGGGGCAACATATGTGTGTAAGAATTGAATAAAACAACAAAGAAATATGTAAAAAAAAAAAAATCAAGTGTGGGGCGTGGTGGGTGGGGTGATGGGGTGAGAGGCGGGAGGTGGGAGGCGGGGAGGGTTGCAACGTAAATGTGTAAGAACTGACAAAAGCAACACAGAAATATGTAAAACAAAAATTCAAGTGTAGGGTGTGGTGGGTGGGGTGATGGGGTGAGAGGCGGGGGGGAGGGGGAGCGGCGGGGAGGGTTGCAACATATATGTGTAAGAACTGACAAAAGCAACACAGAAATATGTAAAAATAAAAGAAAAAAGTTTCAAGTCTGGGGCGGGGTGGGGGGGGGGGTGATGTGGTGAGAGGCGGGGGGTTGCGGTGGTGGGGGCGGGGAGGGTTGCAACATATATGTGTAAGAATTGACTAAAACAACACAGAAATATGTTAAAAATAAATAAAAAAATAACTAAAAAAAGGTGTGAAGGGGAGTGGGGGCGGAGGTAGAGAGGGTGGGGGAGGAGGGAGCCCATGACCCAATATGGGTGAAGTAATAAGATGCATAATGCTATAACAAATCCCAAACCAAAATTATAGATATATACATGCTTACATGCAAACCTAGATCTGCCTTTATTGCACATTTTATGGGCCATCACAATTTGGGTTCCATGGGAGCCCAGAATTTGCAGAAGACAAAACTACTTATCCAACCCTTTACAACATACTATAAGGAAACCAATTCCAAAATTTAGTTCAGCTAGGACAAAAGATGTAAGAGATATAGACCTGTAAACACAGCTTACACGCAAAATTTGATGTGAAACAGACATATTTTAAGGGCTATTAGAATTTGGGTTCCATGGGAGCCCAGGGGTTACAGGAACCAAAATTGCTTATGCAGCCCTTAAGATAATGCTACAAGGAAGCCCATGAACAAATTTGGTTGTGGTAGGATAAGAAATGTAAGAGATATAGACTTGTAAACACAGCTTACACGCAAACCTTGATGTGGGACACCGACGCCGACCCCGGGGTGAATACATAAGCTCTCTTATTCTTCGAATAGTCGAGCTAAAAATGACACTGATATATGCTGAAAAATCAAGCTATTTTTAATCATGTTACACTGAAACACAACATGAAATGTCACATCACTCTGGCAATCTGTAAAATTACTAGAGTAGTCGTTCTACTGTTTTATAACAATTGACTGAAATGTCATCTCACTGACAATCAGTGATCAGTATTTATACTAGAGTGTATGTACATTTAAGAGTTATTAGTTCTCAGGGTTTCAATTATGTTAGTCGTAGAACATTTCCTAATTCAGTCACTGTATTTTTTTATTTTGTTTTCACGATCACAACGAAATTCGTAGTTGCATGCAAACTGGTGGTAGTGGGGTAAATGGAATAGAAATTCGTATAAAATACAGACAAATCGTAGTGGTTGGCATCTCTGTACCATGTATGTGGGACGTCTCTATATAACTACCATTTGTCTGGGACGGCTCTATATAAAAAACAACCATTTGTCTGGGGCGGCTCTATATAAACTACCACTTGACGGGGGCGGCTCTATATAACCTACCATATGTTTGTGACGTCTCTATATAACTACCATTTGTCTGAGGCGGCACTATATGAACTACCATGTGTGTGGGACGTCTCAATATCAATACCATTCGTCTGGGGAGGATCTATATAACTACAATTTGTCTGGGACGGCTCTTTTTAAACTACCATTTTGGGCGGCTCTATATAACTTAACATTTGTCTGAGTCGGCTTTATATAAACTACCATTTGTGTGGGACGTCTCTACATAACCTACCATTTGTCTGGGGTGGCTCTATATAACTACCATTTGAGTGGGACGTCTCTATATAACCTACCATTTGTCTGGGCGGCTCTATATAAACTACTATTTGTCTCGGGCTGCTCTATATAACCTACCATTTGTCTGAGGCGGCTGTATATAAACTACCATTTGTTCGGGCGGTTTTATATATCACTTACCATTTGTCTCGGACGGTTCTATATAAAGTATCATTTGTCTGATGCGGCTGTATATAAACTACCACTTGTCTGGGAGCAACACTATATAAACTACAATGTGTAGGGGACGTCTCTATATAACTATCATTTGTCTTGGGCGGGTCTGTATAAACTACCATTTGTTTGGGACGGCTCTATATAAACTACCATTTGTCTGGGGCGGCTCTATATAAACTACCATTTGTCTTGGGCGGCTCTATATAAACTACCATGTGTGTGGGACGTCTCTATATAACCTACCATTTGTCTGGAGTGGCTCTATATAAACTACCATTTGTCTGGGACGGCTCTATTTAAACTACCATTTGTCTGGGCGGCTCTATATAACCTACCATTTGTCTGGGGCGGCTCTATATAAATTACCATTTGTCTGGGGTGGCTCTATATAAACTACCATTTGTCCGGGACGGCTCTATTTAAACCACCATTTGTCTGGGATGGTTCTATATAAACTACCATTTGTCTGGGGCGGCTCTATATAACCTACCATTTGTCTCGGCTGGCTCTATATCAACTACCATTTGTGTGGGACGCCTCTATATAAAGTACCATTTGTCTGGGACGGCTCTGTATAAACTACCATTTGTCTGGGACGGCTCTGCATGAACTACAATTTGTGTGGGACGGCTCTATATAAACTACCATTTGTCAGGGGTGACTCTATATAAACTACCATTTGTCTGGGACGGCTCTACTTAAACTACCATTTGTCTGGGTCGGCTTTATATAAACTACCATTTGTCTGGCTGGCTCTATATAACCTACCATTTGTCTGGGACGGCTCTATATAAACTACCATTCGTGTGGCACGCGTCTATATAACTTACCATTTGTCTGGGCGGCTCTATATAAACTACCATTTGTCTGGGACGGCTCTGTATAAACTACCATTCGTGTGGCACGCGTCTATATAACTTACCATTTGTCTGGGCGGCTCTATATAAACTACCATTCGTGTGGCACGCGTCTATATAACTTACCATTTGTCTGGGACGGCTCTGTATAACTACCATTTGTCTGGGACGGCTCTGTATCAACTACCATTTGTCTGGGCGGCTCTATATATATAACCTACCATTTGTCTGTGACGGCTCTATATAACCTACCACTTGTCTGTGACTGCTCTATATAACGTACCATTTGTCTGGGACGGCTCCATATAACCTACCACTTGTCTGGGACGGCTTTTTTATAACCTAACACTTGTCTGGGACTGCTCTATATAACGTACCGTTTTTCAGGGACGGCTCTATATAAACTACCATTTGTGTGGGACGGTTCTATATATCACTTACCATTTCTCTGGGACGGCTCTATATAAACTATCATTTGTCTGGTGCGACATTATATAAACTACCATTTGTCTGGGGCGACTCTTTATCACTACCATTTATCTGGGAGGGCTCTATATAAAATATCATTTGTCTGGGAGGGCTCTGTATAATTTACCATTTGTTTGAGACGGCTCGCTCTATATGAACTTCCATTCGTCTGGGATGGCTCGATATAAACTATCATTTATCTGAGACGGCTCTATATAACCTACCATTTGTCTGTGGTGCCTCTATATAAACTCACATTTGTCTGGGAGGGCTCGATATAAACTATCATTTGTCTGAGACGGCTCTATATAACCTACCATTTGTCTGTGGTGCCTCTATATAAACTATCATTTGTCTGGGACGGCTCTGTATAAAATACCATTTCTCTGAGACGGCTCTATATAAACTTCCATTTGTCTGGGATGGCTCTATATAAAATATCATTTGTCTGAGACGGCTTTATATCACTACCATTTATCTGGGACGGCTATGTATAAACTACCATTTGTCTGAGACGGCTCTATATGAACTTCCATTTGTCTGTGACGGCTCGATATAAACTATCATTTGTCTGAGACGGCTCTATATAACCTACCATTTGTCTGTTGTGCCTCTATATAAACTCACATTTGTCCGGCTACCATTTGTCGGGGCGACTCTATATCACTACCATTAACTTGAACGGCTAAATATAAACTACCATTTGTCTGGGACGGCTATGTATAAACTACCATTTGTCTGGGACGGCTCTGCATGAACTACAATTTGTCTGGGACGGCTCTATTTAAACTGCCATTTGTCTAGGGCGGCTCTATATCAACATCCATTTGTCTGGGACAGCTCTATATCAACTACCTTTTGTCTGAGACGGCTCTATTTAAACTAAAATTTGTCTGGGCGGTTCTATATAAACTACCATTTGTCCGGGACGGCTCTATTTAAACCACCATTTGTCTGGGATGGTTCTATATAAACTACCATTTGTCTGGGGCGGCTCTATATAACCTACCATTTGTCTCGGCTGGCTCTATATCAACTACCATTTGTGTGGGACGCCTCTATATAAAGTACCATTTGTCTGGGACGGCTCTGTATAAACTACCATTTGTCTGGGACGGCTCTGCATGAACTACAATTTGTGTGGGACGGCTCTATATAAACTACCATTTGTCAGGGGTGACTCTATATAAACTACCATTTGTCTGGGACGGCTCTACTTAAACTACCATTTGTCTGGGACGGCTTTATATAAACTACCATTTGTCTGGCTGGCTCTATATAACCTACCATTTGTCTGAGACGGCTCTATATAAACTACCATTCGTGTGGCACGCGTCTATATAACTTACCATTTGTCTGGGCGGCTCTATATAAACTACCATTTGTCTGGGACGGCTCTGTATAAACTACCATTCGTGTGGCACGCGTCTATATAACTTACCATTTGTCTGGGCGGCTCTATATAAACTACCATTCGTGTGGCACGCGTCTATATAACTTACCATTTGTCTGGGACGGCTCTGTATAACTACCATTTGTCTGGGACGGCTCTGTATCAACTACCATTTGTCTGGGCGGCTCTATATATATAACCTACCATTTGTCTGTGACGGCTCTATATAACCTACCACTTGTCTGTGACTGCTCTATATAACGTACCATTTGTCTGGGACGGCTCCATATAACCTACCACTTGTCTGGGACGGCTTTTTTATAACCTAACACTTGTCTGGGACTGCTCTATATAACGTACCGTTTTTCTGGGACGGCTCTATATAAACTACCATTTGTGTGGGACGGTTCTATATATCACTTACCATTTCTCTGGGACGGCTCTATATAAACTATCATTTGTCTGGTGCGACATTATATAAACTACCATTTGTCTGGGGCGACTCTTTATCACTACCATTTATCTGGGAAGGCTCTATATAAAATATCATTTGTCTGGGAGGGCTCTGTATAATTTACCATTTGTTTGAGACGGCTCGCTCTATATGAACTTCCATTCGTCTGGGACGGCTCGATATAAACTATCATTTATCTGAGACGGCTCTATATAACCTACCATTTGTCTGTGGTGCCTCTATATAAACTCACATTTGTCTGGGAGGGCTCGATATAAACTATCATTTGTCTGAGACGGCTCTATATAACCTACCATTTGTCTGTGGTGCCTCTATATAAACTATCATTTGTCTGGGACGGCTCTGTATAAAATACCATTTCTCTGAGACGGCTCTATATAAACTTCCATTTGTCTGGGATGGCTCTATATAAAATATCATTTGTCTGAGACGGCTTTATATCACTACCATTTATCTGGGACGGCTATGTATAAACTACCATTTGTCTGAGACGGCTCTATATGAACTTCCATTTGTCTGTGACGGCTCGATATAAACTATCATTTGTCTGAGACGGCTCTATATAACCTACCATTTGTCTGTTGTGCCTCTATATAAACTCACATTTGTCCGGCTACCATTTGTCGGGGCGACTCTATATCACTACCATTAACTTGAACGGCTATATATAAACTACCATTTGTCTGGGACGGCTATGTATAAACTACCATTTGTCTGGGACGGCTCTATATAAACTTCCATTGTCTGGGACGGCTCTATATAAACTAACATTTGTCTGAGACGGCTCTATACAACTACCATTTATCTGGGACGGCTATATATAAACTACCATTTGTCTGTTGTGCCTCTATATAAACTCACATTTGTCCGGCTACCATTTGTCGGGGCGACTCTATATCACTACCATTAACTTGAACGGCTATATATAAACTACCATTTGTCTGGGACGGCTCTGTATAAACTACCATTTGTCTGAGATGGCTCTATATGAACTTCCATTTGTGTGGGACGGCTCTATATAAACTATCATTTGTCTGGGCTGACTCTATATAAACTACCATTTGTGTGGGACGCCTCTATATAAACTACCATTTGTCTGGGACGGCTCTGTATAAACTACCATTTGTCTGGGACGGCTCTGCATGAACTACAATTTGTCTGGGACGGCTCTATTTAAACTGCCATTTGTCTAGGGCGGCTCTATATCAACATCCATTTGTCTGGGACAGCTCTATATCAACTACCTTTTGTCTGAGACGGCTCTATTTAAACTAAAATTTGTCTGGGCGGTTCTATATAAACTACCATTTGTCCGGGACGGCTCTATTTAAACCACCATTTGTCTGGGATGGTTCTATATAAACTACCATTTGTCTGGGGCGGCTCTATATAACCTACCATTTGTCTCGGCTGGCTCTATATCAACTACCATTTGTGTGGGACGCCTCTATATAAAGTACCATTTGTCTGGGACGGCTCTGTATAAACTACCATTTGTCTGGGACGGCTCTGCATGAACTACAATTTGTGTGGGACGGCTCTATATAAACTACCATTTGTCAGGGGTGACTCTATATAAACTACCATTTGTCTGGGACGGCTCTACTTAAACTACCATTTGTCTGGGACGGCTTTATATAAACTACCATTTGTCTGGCTGGCTCTATATAACCTACCATTTGTCTGGGACGGCTCTATATAAACTACCATTCGTGTGGCACGCGTCTATATAACTTACCATTTGTCTGGGCGGCTCTATATAAACTACCATTTGTCTGGGACGGCTCTGTATAAACTACCATTCGTGTGGCACGCGTCTATATAACTTACCATTTGTCTGGGCGGCTCTATATAAACTACCATTCGTGTGGCACGCGTCTATATAACTTACCATTTGTCTGGGACGGCTCTGTATAACTACCATTTGTCTGGGACGGCTCTGTATCAACTACCATTTGTCTGGGCGGCTCTATATATATAACCTACCATTTGTCTGTGACGGCTCTATATAACCTACCACTTGTCTGTGACTGCTCTATATAACGTACCATTTGTCTGGGACGGCTCCATATAACCTACCACTTGTCTGGGACGGCTTTTTTATAACCTAACACTTGTCTGGGACTGCTCTATATAACGTACCGTTTTTCTGGGACGGCTCTATATAAACTACCATTTGTGTGGGACGGTTCTATATATCACTTACCATTTCTCTGGGACGGCTCTATATAAACTATCATTTGTCTGGTGCGACATTATATAAACTACCATTTGTCTGGGGCGACTCTTTATCACTACCATTTATCTGGGAAGGCTCTATATAAAATATCATTTGTCTGGGAGGGCTCTGTATAATTTACCATTTGTTTGAGACGGCTCGCTCTATATGAACTTCCATTCGTCTGGGACGGCTCGATATAAACTATCATTTATCTGAGACGGCTCTATATAGCCTACCATTTGTCTGTGGTGCCTCTATATAAACTCACATTTGTCTGGGAGGGCTCGATATAAACTATCATTTGTCTGAGACGGCTCTATATAACCTACCATTTGTCTGTGGTGCCTCTATATAAACTATCATTTGTCTGGGACGGCTCTGTATAAAATACCATTTCTCTGAGACGGCTCTATATAAACTTCCATTTGTCTGGGATGGCTCTATATAAAATATCATTTGTCTGAGACGGCTTTATATCACTACCATTTATCTGGGACGGCTATGTATAAACTACCATTTGTCTGAGACGGCTCTATATGAACTTCCATTTGTCTGTGACGGCTCGATATAAACTATCATTTGTCTGAGACGGCTCTATATAACCTACCATTTGTCTGTTGTGCCTCTATATAAACTCACATTTGTCCGGCTACCATTTGTCGGGGCGACTCTATATCACTACCATTAACTTGAACGGCTATATATAAACTACCATTTGTCTGGGACGGCTATGTATAAACTACCATTTGTCTGGGACGGCTCTATATAAACTTCCATTGTCTGGGACGGCTCTATATAAACTAACATTTGTCTGAGACGGCTCTATACAACTACCATTTATCTGGGACGGCTATATATAAACTACCATTTGTCTGGGACGGCTCTGTATAAACTACCATTTGTCTGAGATGGCTCTATATGAACTTCCATTTGTGTGGGACGGCTCTATATAAACTATCATTTGTCTGGGCTGACTCTATATAAACTACCATTTGTGTGGGACGCCTCTATATAAACTACCATTTGTCTGGGACGGCTCTGTATAAACTACCATTTGTCTGGGACGGCTCTGCATGAACTACAATTTGTGTGGGACGGCTCTATATAAACTACCATTTGTCAGGGGTGACTCTATATAAACCACCATTTGTCTGGGACGGCTCTGTTTAAACAACCATTTGTCTGGGACGGCTCTATATAATATACAATTTGTCTGTGACGGCTCTATATAACCTATCACTTGTCTGGGACTGCTCTATATAACGTACCATTTGTCTGGGACGGCTCCATATAACCTACCACTTGTCTGGGACGGCTTTATTATAACCTACCACGTGTCTGGGACTGCTCTATATAACGTACTGTTTTTCTGGGACGGTTCTATATAAACTACTATTTGTCTGGGACGGTTCTATATATTACTTACCATTTCTCTGGGACGGCTCTATATAAACTATCATTTGTTTGGTGCGACATTATATAAACTACCATTTGTCTGGGGCGACTCTATATCACTACCATTTATCTGGGACGGCTATATATAAACTACCATTTGTCTGGGACGGCTCTGTATTAACTACCATTTACCTGGGACGGCTCTATATAAAATATCATTTGTCTGAGACGGCTGTATATCACTACCATTTATCTTGGACATCTATATATAAACTACCATTTGTCTGGGACGGCTCTGTATAAACTACCATTTGTTTAAGACGGCTTTATATGAACTTCCATGTGTCTGGGACGGCTCGATATAAACTATCATTTGTCTGAGACGGCTCTATATAACCTACCATTTGTCTGCGGTGCCTTTATATAAACCCACATTTGTCAGGGACGGCTCGATATAAACTATCATTTGTCTGAGACGGCTACATACAACCTACCATTTGTCTGTGGTGCCTCTATATAAACTACCATTTGTCTGGGACGGCTCTGTATAAACTACCATTTGTCTGAGACGGCTCTATATAAACTTCCATTTGTCTGGGATGGCTCTATATAAAATATCATTTGTCTGAGACGGCTCTATATCACTACCATTCATCTGGGACAGCTATATATAAACTGCCATTTGTCTGGGACGGCTCTGTATCAACTACCATTTGTCTGAGACGGCTCTATATGAACTTCCATTTGTCTGGGACGGCTCGATATAAACTATCATTTGTCTGAGACGGCTCTATATAACTTACATTTGTCTGTGGTGCCTCTATATAAACTCACTTTTGTCTGGCTACCATTTGTCGGGGGCGACTCGTTATCACTACCATTAACTGGGACGGCTATATATAAACTACCATTTGTCTGGGACGGCTCTGTATAAACTACCATTTGTCTGGGACGTCTCTATATAAACTTCCATTTGTCTGAGACGGCTCTATATCACTACCATTTATCTGGGATGGCTCTATATAAACTACCATTTGTCTGGGACGGCTCTGTATAAACTACCATTTGTCTGAGATGGCTCTATATGAACTTCCATTTGTCTGGGACGGCTCTATATAAACTATCATTTGTCTAAGACGGCTCTATATAACCTACCATTTGTCTGTGGTGCCTCTACATCAACTCACATTTGTCCGGCTACCATTTGTCTAGGACGACTCTATATAAACTACCATTTGTCTGGGACGGCTCTATATCACCTGCCATTTGTCTTGGACGGCTCTATATAAACTACCATTTGTTGTTTGGGGCGGCTCTATATAAACTACCATGTTTCTGGGGAGTCTCTATTTAAATTACCATTTATCTGGGACAGCTCTATATAACCTCCATTTGTCTGGGACCGCTGCATATGAACTACAGTTTGTCTGGAATGGCTCTATATAAACTACCATTTGCCCGGGGCGATTCTATATAAACTACAATTTGTCTGGGGCGACTCTACATAAACTACTATTTGTCTGAGATGGCTCTATATAAACTACCATTTTTCTTGGACGGCTCTATATAACCTACCATTTATATGGGGTGGCTCTATATAAACTACCATTTATTTGGGGCAGCTCTATATAACCTACCATTTATCTGGATAGGCTCTATATAAACTATCGTTTATCTTGGGAGGTTCTATATCAACTACCATTTGTCTGGGGTGGCTCTAAATAAACTCCCATTTGTCTGGCTACCATTTGTCTGGGACGACTCTATATCAACTACCATGTTTCTGGGAGGACTCTATATAACCTACCATTTGTCTGGGACGGCTCTATATAAACTAACATTTGTCTGGGACGGCTCTATATAAACTACCATTTGTCTAGGACGGCTCTATATCACTACCATTTATCTGGGACGGCTATATATAAACTACCATTTGTCTGGGGTGGCTCTATATAAACTACCATTTGTCTGAGACGGCTCTATATAAACTATCTTTTGTCTGAGACGGCTCTATATCACTACCATTTATCTGGGACGGCTATATATAAACTACCATTTGTCTGGGACGGCTCTGTATAAACTACCATTTGTCTGAGACGGCTCTATATGAACTTCAATTTGTCTGGGACGGCTGTATATAAACTATCATTTGTCTGAGACGGCTGAAAAACCTACCTTTTGTCTAAGGTGCCTCTATATAAACTCCCATTTGTCTGGGACGACTCTATATAAACTACCATTTGTCTGGGACGGCTCTATATAGCCTGCCGTTTTTCTGGGACGGCTCTATATAATGTATTACTAGCTTGGCAATCCCCGACATTCCAATCTGACATTTTCCAAAATCTATTTTTAGTAGTATACTGATAACCTGTAGTGTGATACGGGTTGTTGTATTCCATTGTAAGAAAATGAAGGTACTATGTATATATTATTGATAGGTATATAATAAAACGCTACCAACAACGTTATCATGCGTGGTGCAAACGACGTCTGTGTTACTAACGGTACATCTCCGTTTACTCAATACATTCTATATCGGCTACCGTTTCGGTACGAATGTGTTAATTACAGGGGACCGACAAGGGACCGAACGGGTTGCGTGGGATGTGTGATTTTCATTCTAGATCTTTCTTTAAAACGAGTTTTTTTAAATTACAAACACGGAGTATTGTTTCTACAAACATAAAGTATAGATCCTTTTTCCCACTCACAGTGCACACGGGCATCTCATATGACTTATCCCATCCTTGTTGAATACGCTAGGAAATGCTTGTTCATTGATGTTCTTTAAACTACATACTTATCAGTGCGCACAGGGCCCGTGATATTCTTTTATGTGTTTTATTTTTATTCTTAATCCTACATCGGCGGAAATCCACCACCCTCCCCGCTCGAAGATTAAATGATCGGTCCCTAGAGGATGTAGGCGAGAATAAATGTTAGTTTCATTTTCGAAATGAACGTTATAATTAATGAATCGTTCCTTGTAAACTAGTCACATTTTTATTATGCATGTATGTTAAACAAAACGTTTAATCTAAGTTTACGTTTGATATATTAACTTTGTATTTAAGAGTTCTACTTTCGTTTTCACATGTTTGTTATTTTGAATGCCATTCATGCTTCATCAATATCACATTATTGTATTACGTATATGAACGTTTATAAAGAAACAAATATCTATAAAGCCCCGTAAGTTGGAGTAACATTAAGAAATGACAACAGCTATGACAATAAGGTGTTAAATGTACCTGTTTGCCTCGAGAAGATAGAACACTGCGCAGTAAAGTAAAATGGAAAAGGTGTGACGTCATACCCGGTGTTAAGGTGAATATTCAATGCTTTACAGCGGCGGATCTTGGTATATTGAAAAGAGAACGGAATCGTTCCCATGAAGGGTGAACCTCGTAAACCACTCTGTTTATTTGAAAACCCGTCAATTATTTGTTTGAATGGTGTTTTACGTCATTTTTAGGTCGTGTAAGGCCATACAAATTATACATGTAAAATGGTCGAGAGGCAGACAACTCCAGTTTTCATTTTGTCTCATTATTTTACTATAGGTTTATATATAATATGAAATAGGTTAAACCCATAGGGCGAGCACAATTCATGTCTGATTGTGCACTATATGCAGGTATACTTGTAAGGGTCTTATGAATCGTGACATACCACTCCCATCCCCTACACATTTCAATTCGTCCCCAGACAGATATGGCATGGCACGACTCGAAATGCTATCTTGTCACAATCCCAGTCCGGATCGACAATGGCTGAATCACCAACTGTCATAAAAGCAAGACAAGTAGTATAGAAACTAGCGGTTCTGGGACAGTTTTCTCATCGGTGGTTTTAGGCACCCTCCGGGGTCCCCTACACGAAAAGCTGGAAAATTTGCATTTTTTGGCATGGCCAACCAGCAAAAATCACCAGAAAAACAGTTTTTCCTCGGGGTCACCTCCATGAAAAGTTGGTAAATTTGCGTTTTTCGGCGTGAGGGGCAAGCTAAAAAAAAACTAATCGGAGACAACAGTTAGTCCCAAGACGGGGTGACACTGTACTGTCAAACCTCGGAGGGTGAACTCCACTGGTACGCCTCATTTGTATACTGCTCATAAATAATTGATAAAATAACTTGCTACTTCTTTGGGAGAGCGCAACTATTTTATTTTTTCTACTTTTGGGTGAATCTACTTTCGGCGAAGTTTTCAAATGGCACGACAACACAGCCATACAAGAGAGGCCTGTATATGATAACCATCGACAAGCAACCCAACATAGAGAATACAGCCATACAATAGAGGTCAGTATACAACAACCACCGACAAGCAACACAAAATAGCAACTACAACCCTAACAAGAGAGGCCAGTATACGATAACCATCGACACGCAAAACAACATATCAAATACAGCCATACAAGAGAGGCTAGTATGCAATAACCATCGATAAGCAACACAAAATAGAAAATACAGCCATATACGAGAGGCCAGTATACGATACCATTGACAAGTGACATAACATAGCAAATACAGCAATACGAGAGATAACCATCGACAATAAACAGAAAATAGAAAATACAGCCATGCGAGAGACACCAGTATAGAATAACCATCGACACGCAACACAACATACCAAATACAGCTATACAAGAGAGGCCAGTATACGATAACCATAGACAAGCAACACAAAATAGCAAATACAGCCACACAACAGACGCCAGTATAAGATGATCATCGACACGTAACACAACATAGCAAATAAAGTCATCCAAGGGAGGCCAGTATATGATAACCATTGACAAGCAATACAACATAGCAAATACAGCAATACAGGAGAGTCCAGCATACGACAACCATCGACAAGCAATACAACATAGCAAATAGAGCAATACAGGAGAGGCCAGCATACGACAACCATCGACAAGCAACACAACATAGCAAATACAGCCATGTAAGAAAATGCAGTATACGATAGCCATCGATAAGCAACACAACCTAGCAAATACATATATACAATACATATATTTAAAATGTATGTGTCCATGCATGCCAGACTAAATTTCTGATCTATACATGCTTTGGGTTAATGTCAGAGTGCCCAATTTATATTTTATACCACAATAGCCTAAATACGCACTATGCATCGTTTAATACCCGAGGATATACACAGCATATGTTAGTTATTGTGGTATAAATACAATAGAGCATGAGTCTTGCACGTGTACGGACGATAATGCACTCGCTAACGCTCGTGCATTATCTCCCCGTACACTTGCAAATCTCATGCTCTATCCTATACTTATCAAACACATTTGCAACGGTATATCGGGTAATGAAATCATGATGGCGACAATATACGAAAAAAAAGCGATAAACTTATAAAAGTTTGTACCATAGCTCTAATGGTTTTCCTTTGTTCTTGCTTATGATATAATTTTCATAAACCCGAAGGTCTGAACCTAAACCGTGCTATAACTGCCGGTATATTTCAGCCGTGCTATAAATGACAGATTCGGCAGTTATACCATGGCCTATTCCATTGTACACGCGCGTAGTTGTAATGTTTACACACAACCTGTCAATCAAAATGTCAATTACCGGCATTGAATGGCTAAAGTACAAAACATTTATAGCATATTTGTTCTCGTATGCGATTTATACTGCACTCTCGGGCCTGCGGCCCTCGAGAAGCAGTATAAATCCCATATACTCGACAAATTAGTCTATAAATATTACTTAGGGCATATATAGTTTGTTATGCCTAAATATTTTCAGTATCGATGTAAATCACAATAAAAAATAACTAAAAAATAAAGGTATTTGTTGAATATGGTGGCCTATTTCTGCCACTAGATACCTAGATAATTATCACGATTATTTCGCGATAGTAGCATGAATTTTCGAGATAATAATGAATTTTCACGAACATCTTATACAATTTGTAAGATAAAACTACCTAAATGTCTTTAACCTATGATGTTAAATGCCACGATAATGCCCACCTCTGCCACCATGATAATTTCTTATCACGAATAGTTCGATACGCGTATCCGGTTGGGGGTAAAAACCTTACCGTACAGTCCGTACTATAACGAAAACTATCGGAAATGGCAGGTGCTCTGGCATGGAGATTATAATGGCTAATAGTGTCTATGAAAATGATCAATGATATGTATAATATTGTTTATATAATTTATGATAAATATCCCTAAGCCTTCAATTGTATTCTTAAAAGTTGCAACTAAATATGTCTGTCCGTCTGTCTGTCTGTGACTGTCTATATGTCTGTCTTTCTGTCAAGTTATAACTGTTGTGTAACCTACGGTATTCTGTACACAATGTCAGGTACAATTTTTTATTGGTTTATTTATTATTTAGTATATATATTATATACTATATTTTATAATAATTGATATAAATTTGATCACCTTGATATTTTTATATCGTATGAAAAGTAGGACCATATATAAATGGTAATCATTTTGGCATTGATAGCGGTATACGGTACGGCTTTTACCCCCAACCAGGTTATTTATAAACATTCTATTTTTAGATATCTAAACTGCCGCGAGACGTGAATTTTCGCGATAGCTATTCAGAGTTATTAAGAAAACAAAAGATTAATTAGCTAGTTACGTGACTTTTCATGATAATTAGTCAGCATTATTACGAAAACAAAATTTCAAATGCTTAAGATAATTCTTATCGCGTAAACTATTTTGTTAACGTGATGACAGAAGTGGGCAGTCTCGCAGCAAGTTTTGTTAGATACATTTGTTGAAAATTAAAGAGAAAAAAGTAACATTATCGCGAAAAAATGCAAGTTAAATAATCTAGCTATCTCGTGGCAGAAATATGCCACCACAGTTGAAAACAAACATATTAGATATTTTCTTTTCCTGAAAATATATAACGACGATAAATGCTATTTTCAGAGATCTATTTGTTTTCAGCAGTTGAAAACTACTATATTCTGAGGAAATTGCTTTAGAGAAAATTTGAATGTCTGTTTTCATCAAATAACATGTTTTGTTTGTTTTAAAACACGTTTTTATGAATTAAAAAAAATGGATGATCGGAATATATTTCTTGCACAATGTTGAATCCTGTAATTTAACAGTAAGTGGCTTGGTTCACAGGCGACAGTATCGGTTAACAAAACCACAGACGTTCAGCAAGCCAGCTGGATAGGCATTGTTTTACTGGATTTAACATTGTGCAAGACATATACTTTATCATTATTATAATAACATGTGTGTTGTAGTATTTATAAACCAGATGTCTACCCCCACTACTCAACCTCGTTAAGAAATGTGTGATAGTGGATACTCATATGGTACGTTTTTGTCTGCATGGAACTTTGACTTTGACCTAAAAATCAAAAGATCATCCTTTTTCCACTGGCAGTCCACCAATGACGTTTCATGAAATTTGCTTAAGGTGAAAAGGAAAAACTGCGTGGGCAAGACTTTTCATTTTCCGGTCAAGGAAACTTTGACCGTTCAACTACTGACTTCAAAATAAATAGTGATTATTATCTCATCAAAGGCAGTCAAAGTATGACGTTTTATGAAATTAGCTTTAGAGAACGTAAAAATAGAGTTACGGGACGGACAACGGTTTTCATGATCAGGTCAGTGACCTTGACCTTTGATCACAAACTAAATAAGGGCCATTCTCTCACCAAATGCAGTCAACCCATGTAGTTTCATGATACATGTTTTTGCTTCGGTAAATAAGGAGTAACGTTACATTGTAGCTTACGGGTATTTCATGATCGCTTCAGGAGGACCTTTGACCTACTAACCTCAAAATCATCACAAGGTGTAATCGTCTTGTCACAGGCAGTCAACCCATGAAGTTTCAAGAGATTTTCTTCATAAAAGGAGGTTACAGTGCGTAGAATTCGTTTCATTATGGTCAGTGTCCTTGACCTTTGTCCCACTCAAAATCACAAGGATCACTCTCTCGCCACAGGCAATCCATCTATTAAGTTTCATGAAATTTGCATTAGGGAAAGTGCACTTACAGTTTACAACATTTAACATTATCATGTTACGGTGAGCATGACCTTTGACCTACTGACCTCAAAATCAAAAGGCAACATTCTCTCACCAAATGACTCAACCCATGAAGTGATGAGATTTGCTTCTGGGGGAGTGGACAGTGCTGACAAGGTTTTTCATTATTGAGTCACGGCGCCATTGACTATGCACATACTAATGCTTCGTACAAAGTTTCGTCAAAATCCAACAAGTAACGCACGGACGGATGGATGGACGGACGGACGGACGGAAAGGCCAAATATTACCATATTTCCAGCCTATGGAATTGCCATTCCTTTTGAGACACACTGGATGCAAGAGTTAAAAGTAGCTCCACCTCCTTAACGACTTTTAAAAGTTTATTTTTCGAAATTTGCCGCGTTTGTTTTCTCAACAGAGTAGTAAATGTAAATAAATGTAAATAAATGTAAATGCAAAATCATTTTTGCCTCAAAACTCTACATAAATATTTATGAATTTGACCGATTTCAAACCAAATGTCAATGGCAGTTTACATTGTTTCAATGGTTGTTTTATCGGGTTTTGTATTCACGAATGTGCGAGAAAATGGGATAACATAATGATATAGAGACAACGCTAAAACCGTGCATCTGAGGGGTGGGGTGGAGAGGGTTTCTAGTTTCCTTACCCACTCCTTGTCGGAATGCAAGCTACATCATCCCCTCCACACACCTACCTTACTTTGGGTGGGGTGGGAGTGCGGGGAACATTGATATTTCCTTTTTTATTAGTAACTGTTTTATTGCATGACAAAGTTATACAGTATCAAGTACACCCAGCAAGAAAAATCGGAGTACACCGAAAAACACATAGTGATATGAACTTTCTATCGATCTAATATGAAATTATTCAGTACACACCACTATAGATCGTACATATTTAGGCATTGGCTGATCTTTATTAACAAACACATTTTAATGACAAAATAAATACCTTGAAAATGGACCTCTAGCAGCAGATAGAGTATTCTTGCATACAGGACATGGATATCCGTCATTTTACCGGGGCTAGATATTTCCATCTCACCCTAGGGTCGAGATAAAATTCACGAGCGCCAACATCCGGTATGGAGGAAAACATGCAAAACGTTAGTAGCTGGCGGCGTGAACGCACAACTTGTCTTTGATATGCAAGAAAAAGAATCTATCATGGATATTCGGTTCAGATAGTGAATTCCAACCCTCGGTATAAGGCCAGAAAAAAAAACACCTGTGTTTCTGGTTACTCAGTTGAAAAAGTTAGGGTAGGTATGGAGGTATTTTTTTCTTTTCTTTTTTTTAATGGATGTCAAAACTAATCAGATTCTATTTTATATATATTTAGCATCTTTGCTAGGGGCTTAATTAAGTTTTAATTCAGGAATGACACAGCCTAAGTGTCCTAGCATGCTGACGCACACAAATCATCTTTTATATTGCAAATATTTGTTTGATTTTTCGACATTACGCTTAGTATTTATACCACTTCTCAGTCTTCTGGATATTTTTTTATATAAAACCATATACCTATAAATAACAAATACATAGGATACTGTGAAATGTATATCTGTTTCACGTGGCAATGCGGAAATTAATGGTATTTTTATACAATTTCTTATTTAGAAAAGCTATTATAAACCCATATTGCCATTTATTTCAATATGAATCTTTGCATGTATTCTTATCAAAATCTATGAATATTTGAAAGAGATGTTCGAAGAAAAAGTTAAGGTGCTACGTGATAATTTGGCCACTTCATTGTTTCAGAAAGAAAGTGTCCAATCTGTTTGTTATTCTGTCATAAAACTAAACTTTTAATAATATTAAAACTGTCATTAAGACGAGTCGTACATTAAGCCTGTCAGTTTTTTTTTAAAATGATTCACTGAATTTATATCAATGTATCCAAATGAAAAGAATCGTAAAAATAGTAATCAAATCTAGACAAAAGAATATATAAATAATAGTTGCCTTCAATCACATTTTTCTTTATGTTATTTGTTGAAAACAAACATATTTTAAGTTTTCCTGAAAAAATGTCCCAGAGTAATGTAGTTATAGACAAGGTGTGAAGCTCTCTCTGGTCTCCGTTTTTCTGTGACAAGTCAAAATGCTTCGAAAAAACGCGATTTCCAATTAGCTATACATTCATATTTATTTTGTTCCATAGTATACATTGATATTTATTTTGTTCCATAGTGATCGCGTTTTTTGAAGCATTTTGACTTGTCACAGAAAAACGGTTTGATCAAGTTGTTTTCGGTTTTCGGTTTCGAGAATGGCATACATCTGCGAACCCAACCAGCCCAGATTTGTAGATAATTCTCGGAATTTGGCCAGAGAAAAAATTGATGAAAGCAGTTAGGTATCAAATGTTGACCAGAGAGAGCTTCAAACATTGTCTATAACTACATTACTCTGGGACATTTTTTCAGGAAAACTTAAAACATGTATGTTTTCAACAAATAACCACCAGGTTGAAGGAACGTGTTGGGACTGAAAAAAAAAAGTGAAAAACAAAAAAAAAGTGAAAAAAAAAAAAGTGAAAAAAATAATCTGAAAAAAATAATTCTGATTTTTTTTTAATTTTTTTTTTTGACTACATTTGTACACACACCTCAAAACATCAAATAAATAAAAAAACTGTACACCAAAAACAATCCTACCCAAAATTCTAACCCCGTGTAAGAGATATGAACAAGGTCACTAAGAGCTCGTTGGAGACTTTGCACATCAGGGGTTTCCATCCTCGATTACAAATCACACATTCAACATTTTTTCAAATCTACTTTCGAGTTCCATCAAAATATGAACATACTTTCCAAAAATGTTTACTTAAAACCCCAATTCCAACCAGTTTTTTTGCTACGAACATTGAAAGTCCAAAAAGAGCGAACATCACCGAGGTCGGAAGTTTATGTTTTTTTTCAGTCCCAACACGTTCCTTCAACCTGTGCAAATAACACGGAAATCTTTTTTTTTTTTTTTTTTTTATTCTTTTTTTTTATGATAAAATACTGTAGTGTCGGCGCGAAAAAATAGGGACAGTCGGGTTACCAGAAACACAGGTATTTTTTCCGGGCCTAAGTGTTTTAATCGGAAACTCGGTAGAGCCTCGGTTCCGATAAAAACACTTATACCTCGGGTTGGAATTCCCTATCTTCACCGTATACCCATGAAAGATTCTTATAATCCCACCAACAAAGGCTGTGTTTACACATAATGGGGCGTTACTTCATCCGGTAAGATATTCGTTTTTACATAATTCACGAAATGGGACACTGTATACGTGTTTTCAGACCCCAGATGTACCCGTAGTGCTCGCCCACGTAGCGCGCCCAATTCGGAAGCACCTTTCGGGTGTAAAAAAAATGGTGTCTGTGTTTTAATTGAAAATTCGTAAAATAGTCCATTAATACAAAGAAATAGTCCATGTTCGCGGAACAAAAATGCGAACAAAACTGATATGTTATAGGTCCGTGGCGTTCCTCCTGCAACGGAGCATTATGTTGCTTTTGGAATAGTTATGAGCAAAATGCGAAAAAAAGAAATTGAGCGAATTATACAAAATATATAAATCATACCGACAAAACCTATTGATACAACATGCCTTAATTATGTAAAACATACTCTATAAATATTAGAATATATACAATGTAAAGTTTATTTAAAAGTCTATTTTCGAAAATAATTTAGCAATAAACATCTCCTTAATAATTACTTCCCTTTATTAGAATAATAAATGTATATGCCAATATCAGCTTCAGTACACATTTCAACACAATTTAAGTAAGTACAAAAAGGGAGCAAAACTTTTTCAGAAGAAGTTGCAGAGTTACGGTACTTGCGTGTGGCATGTTATTTGTTGATACGAAACATATGGATAAAGTTTCATTTCATTCTGTCAAATTATTGGAATAGATTAAACAGATATCAGCTTAAAACATCCGTTAACGCTGTTTGCGAAGTATAACAAAACACTTGCACCTAAACGTGTTAAGTTACTGACACATACTGATAGGGGTTGTTGTTAAACAAAGAACGCTATTTGTATATACTCAAGAACATTTAAGTCAAATAGTTCATGAATTGATTTAAACATATTTTATTGCCATATATGTACAAGTACAGTTTAATCGGGTCGGGCCACAAGTGCTATCCACATTAGTTACGGCCCTTCCCTACAATGGATTTTAACTAATATAATGAATGGCAATTGCTATTAACACGTATCAATAAACTTGATTAGCTACAACATGATATGTAGTAGAACATGTTAAGATAATAAGCAAATTGAAATAAAAAATAAAGGAAAAGTAGAAGTTGAAGAAAGAATAATGCAACACATGTGACATTGCTCGTGTTGATTAGACAAATAAAATGTAATGGCAAACCTAAGTAAATCGATGACTATATCTAATAAAGTTTTGACCATAATTAAAAATCAAACCATTTTCTTGTGTTGTAAGATCTAACCTTCCAAACAATCATGTATTTGAGCTTAAAGGATCAAACGAACGTGTTGACTGGAAGAGTTCGAGCCTCTCAACATTGAATTGCATACATTCAAAAAAGAAATGATTTGCATCTTCATAACCCTGACCGCAAATGCATTGAGGCGATTCGCGTAAATGATTTTGAAAAAGATCATTATTGAGATAACTACATGAATTTCTTATCCTAGCATGCATAACAGACAGAAAAACGTACACCAGAAAAGTAAAAACTAGGAACATTTGAATTAGTTAACATTATTCGCATAAGCTGACCTTTGAATATGTTTAATGAGCCTGAATTTCTAATATCTAAAGGTAAATCATTCCAGAGTTTCATAGCTGATGGAATAAATGGATTAATAAAAATAGACGTTCTAACTGAAGTCTGCGAGAAATCTTCTGCGTTCCTGATGGGATATGGAGTATCTTCCGCTACGGTTCTTGGCAGTAGATTTGCAGGTATTCAGGCACTGTTCCGTTTTTCATTATATATACAACAGAAAGTTTATGGAACTTACACCGTTCTGATAACGTTAGCCACCCTATTTCATTCATTAAATTAACAATAGATACCGAACGGGTAAGACCGGTCATAATACGCGCAGCTTCATATTGTATTTTTTCAAGTTTATTTTTTTTCATATTCGCTGCAGCAATCCCAAACAATAGTAGCATATTCTAAGATTGGACGGACATACGATAAGTAAATTTGATTTAATGCCTTACGACTTAGTGTAAATTTCAAAAGCCTCATTGTTCCAATGATTTTGGAAGCCGAAAGAGAGATATTTTCGATATGCATATGCCATTTGCCATCATGGCTCAAAGTAAGGCCTACATGTTTATGGGTGTTCAACAAACGACAAATGGGTGTTGTCTAAAATAAGATTAGGCCGACGCTGTTCATTGTTTTTTGAAAAAAATAATGCTTCAGTTTTACTGGCCGGTTGCTACAGCGAGGTTGTTGAATCGAATGGAATTCCTGCGACCAATATTGCTGGAGATCATTCAGTTCAAGTTGTAGGTCGTAATGTTTACTGCGCAATGAACTTAACTGGTGATCACATTCATTGATG
>JAWPHD010023222.1:0-22709 GCA_037043455.1 Cyrtodaria siliqua | reverse complement strand
AATGAATAAATGTGTTGATAGATAGAGAGATATATTTCATTGAAATTTCAATCAATAATATTGAAATTTTACTACTGAAATTTCATACTGAGATTTGTCAATATTTTCAGATTTCACAGAAATTTCACTGAATTTTGGTGAAATTTCACTGCCTTTTTCACTGGGTTGGCTTTAGAGCTACAGACCTCTGCCACATGTGGGTTCTCTCCCTGACTGATGGGAAACTTATCTCACCTGCCTCTGAGGTCACTATCCCAATATAACCTAACATGACGTGTTAACGGGATGTAAAACTCCATTTCATTCATCCATTACTCCCGTTCTGGGAATTTGACAAGATGGGAGTCCTAGAGATAGGAATTACATAAAGTTATGCAATATTAGTTGGAAACTATAAACTAATAATTCAATGGGTTACATACAGTTAAGAAACGTTCTAGTTTACTGGAATATTCTATATTTACATGCAAACTGCTTCTTAGAATTATTCCCAAGGCTATCATAACTTCTTCCTATTCAAAGTCCGCGCCACTGTAATTCACTTTAAATTTAAATTGTTTTATCACAATAATTCAAGATTTCATTTGAATTTCTATTACTCTGCTGCAGAGGTTTCTAATTTGCATATGGCTCAATTGTTTGAAAACAATTCTTCCCAGCATTGTTTTAAGCAGTTTATTGATTTCCCGCTAAAAAAATTGTTAAAAGTTTTATTTTACATATCACTGTGTGAATTACAGTCGACAGTTGAGCTGTTACTATCATTTCATGTCATCACTTTATGAGAAGCAAATAAAATTATAGGAGGCTTTAGGGATTTCTATAGGATTTTATTGTGGCGGTATTCATCAACTTCTACCATGGTTTCCTTTCCTCCATAGATAGTAGATTAGCGCCCCGGTATTCATCAACTTCTACCATGGTTTCCTTTCCTCCATAGATAGTTGATTAGCGCCCCGGTTTACAACATGTCATTCAGGTTGTTTTGCCCGTCAGTCATCTCGCGATGATTCCGTGAAAAAACAATGTGCTAGTCATTATCATGCTGACAAGTTTATAAGCTTTCTCGAATAATCACAGGGTTTCCTTAGGCACTGCGCTTCTATCCCGAGATAAATTACGCGGATGAATTAGTTTGTTCATTAATCACTTTTTTTAATAAAATCTGTAAATTTCAGGACAAGAAATTTACTAAGTAATGGAATTAATTCTCTGTGGTATTCTGTTTTAATTATTTCAGATATTGAAAAACAATTATATGGCAGTAGGAATGAGTGGTAGGGGGCACTAACTTTGTAGTGGAGTAACAAACCGTTGTTGTTATGATTAATATTTCATGTTGGATGAAATAAAATAATGAGATAACAATCAACTTGGAAAACACATTCTCAGTCACTAAATCTAGAAATATTAGGATAATACCAACCAGTTAACCAGATTTATGTATGCGCCTCCATGGTTGAGGGGTTAACAGTGTTGCGTAAAACCTTCTCACCTCCCACCACTCCAGGTTCGAATCCCACTGAGAGCTCAACTTGTAAGCGAGAAAGTGTCAATTCTAAGGATGGCGGAAGATAAACAGTACTGGTTCTACCCAGGAAAAATGGGGTCAACAACTTTATGTAAAATATGTGTTGTTTACATCTAAAATATTGATATAGTTATAAAAACGGTTGTTTGTCGTGGACATTTGGAGGAATCAAGGACTGTGTTTTACAACCAAAACTACACTATATCCCTTTATTGTTTGCATCTAGATAGGCCATATATGTCGACTGTTGATTTTTTTTGGTAGACTGGCAGAGCCCTTTTCAGACTTATTCTCTAGGGAGGTATAATGTGTTTTGGCCTTTTAAAATTCCATGTTACAAGTTTTACAAAACAGGAGACATTCATATATAATGTAATGTGCGCCCTAGTTGTACAAGTCAGGAGACATTCATCTATAATGTAGTTGTACAAGTGAGGAGACATTCATCTATAATGCAGTTTGTACAAGTCAAGAGACATTCATCTATAATGTAGTTGTACAAGTCAGGGGACTTTCATCTATAATTTAGTTGTACAAGTCAGGAGACATTCATCTATAATGTAGTTTGCCAGCTATCCTATCCTCTATCAGACAACACACCTGTTCTTCTACTTCTTCAGTTTCGAACCCATTTGCCCTGATTATTTTTACACTTGTCCCATTTATGCCTAAAATTTTGCCGAACTCCACTGTTCTGTTTGATTTAATAACATAATGTTAAGTAAGTGAGGACAGAACTAGACATAACTTTTAAATATCAGAGGCGAACAAATAAAAATAGTAAAACATGGATCATTCTCTCGTTGGTACTGCAAAACAGTTTCTAAGTGACAGGCTTCACGTGCTCAGAGAAGTTCAATTCTGAACATAAGAGGTACCAACTAATAACTCAGTTTACGCATTTTCAATCACTGGTATCTCTGAGAAGTTCAATTCTGAACATGTCTAATCCGATAACAAAAATAGCTAGGTAACTAGGGTAAATTGTGGCCAGTTTTGGATATTTCACACACATTCTGCAGGACGTCTAATTACTTCCCGAGTCGTAAGCTAACCAAGAAAATGTGTCCAATGTTCTTCCACGTTTGCTTAAAGTCCCTATCCCGCCATCAACAGGCAAATTTTACAACAGTGGTGCACCATTTCTAGACCCACCAACGACGAGGTTTATATATACATGTGTATAACTTACATATTTTGAGAATCCAAACTCTATAGACACAATATAAATGCCTTTAATCAGTCGGGTGAAAACCCAAAACGGAGTGTCAAATTAATATAAGAGGTTCCACCTAATAACTCATTTTACACATTTTCAATCACTGGTATTTTAAGAACCCATGAATAAATCTATTTTTAATTGGTATGTATACATCATTATATGACCTGACCACTTAGATAGAATTTTGATAAACAGATAAAGTGTAATTTTGCCGTTATTTGGCGAGTTAAATTCTTTAAGTCCTACTGCTTGTTCTTGTCTGGACTAATCCTTTATACTTCGCATACTACTGAACAATCATACTCTCTACAGGCCTACTTAGTGCACTATTTTCTCTAAGCTTTAAGTTTGCCATTTAAACTTCGATAGGTTTAAAATATTTCAACATTTTCATGATTAATTCTAATCCGATTTAAAGCATCATTTCTAATCAATAACTGACACTGAAATGACAATCTTCTTTTTTCTATTTATAATTCATTGCACTATTCTCAGCGCAACCTTCTTTTTTCTATTTATAATTCATTGCACTATTCTCAGCGCGCTAATTAATAATTAGTGATTAGAAATGGAGCCCCCGCCCACACAGGTATATTGATTAACCATACATCAACAGGAAATATTAATTAACCGTTAATTAAGATGTTTTTTGTTTTTTTCCATTTACTAGCCGATAATCATCCCTCTAGTTAGCACCAGTCAGTTTAATTCACTCAATCAGTCTCAAGACATAATCGTTGTTATTTCACACAGGTGTATGTATATCACATGGTAATCACTGATGCACTCTTCGTATCAAGCATTTTCATTGGCTATAATGTATTTCAGTGAATTTAATTTATTGATTGGAAAATGTCAAAAGTTGCTTCACCAATATGTAAGATGGAGTCTATGGTGTGTGTCACTATACAAGACAAACATTGACCTAGGGCAATAAAAAACACACAGAAAACTGCAGGGACTTTATGTAATAATTAGGACAAGGGTCAGTTATCAGCATGTCAGTCAGTGTATTTCTCGAAGGCCGCTTATACCAATATGCAAGTGTCCACAGCATGTGTCACTATACAAACAAAAGCATAAAAAATAGTGGCTAAAACAAAATTGTACAAACACATTGTCGCAAACAAAAGCATCCTGCGGCCCAAACAAAAGCATCTAAACACAGCAGCCCAAACAAAAGCATCTGAACATGTGTTTGGTTTAAACATATGTTATTTTTTTAATGGTTTACAGCATTCATACATACATTGTTCAATCATATTAAATGATTAGAACAAAAACAAATGTTGTCCCAAACAAAAGCATCTAAACACAGCGGCCCAAATAAAAGCATCTAAACACAGTGGCCCAAACAAGAGCATCCTAACACAGCGTCCCAAATAAAAGCATCTAAACACAGTGGCCCAAACAAAAGCATCTAAACACAGCGGCCCAAACAAACGCATCTTAACACAGCATCCCAAACAAAAGCATCCTAACACAGCATCCCAAACAAAAGCATCTAAACACAGCGGCCCAAATCAAACCATCTAAACACAGCATCCCAAACAAAAGCATCCAAACACAGCATCCCAAACAAAAGTAGCTAAACACAGTGGCGCAGACAAAAGCATCTAAACACAGTGGCCCAAACAAAAGCATCTAAAGGAGGCCCAAACAAAAGCATCTAAACAGCAGCCCAAACAAAAGCATCCAAATTCAGCGACCCAAACAACAGCATCCAAATTCAGCGACCCAAACAAAAGCATCTAAACACAGTGGCCCAAACAAAAGCATCTAAACACAGTGGCCCAAACAAAAGCATCTCAACACAGTGGCCCAAACAAAAGCATCTAAACACAGTGGCCCAAACAAAAGCATCTAAACACAGTGGCCCAAACAAAAGCATCTAAACACAGCGGCCCAAACAAAAGCATCTAAACGCAGTGACACAGACAAAAGCATCCAAACACGGCGGCCCAAACAAAAGCATCTAAACACTGTCTCAAACAAAAGCATCCAAACACAGTGGCCGAAACAAAAGCATCTGAACACAGTGACACAAACAAAATCACCCTATACTGGATCACAAACAAAAGCATCTAAACACAGCGGCCAAAACAAAACCACCTAAACACAGCGACCCAAACAAAAGCATCCAATCATAGCATCCCAAACAAAAGTATCTAAACACAGCATCCCAAACAAAAGTATCTAAACACAGCAGCCCAAACAAAAGCATCTTAACACAGCAGCCCAAACAAAAGCATCCAAACACAGCAGCCCAAACAAAAGCATCTAAAAACAGCAGCCCAAACAAAAGCATCGGAACACAGCGGCCGAAACAAAAGCATCCAAACACAGCAGCCCAAACAAAAGCATCTAAACACAGCAGCCCAAACAAAAGCATCCAAACACAGCAACCCAAACAAAAGCATCTAAACACAGCGGCCCAAACAAAAGCATCTAAAGGAGGCCCAAACAAAAGCATCTAAACAGCGGCCCAAACAAAAGCATCCAAATTCAGCGACCCAAACAAAAGCATCCAAATTCAGCGACCCAAACAAAAGCATCTCAACACAGTGGCCCAAACAAAAGCATCTAAACACAGTGGCCCAAACAAAAGCATCTCAACACAGTGGCCCAAACAAAAGCATCTAAACACAGTGGCCCAAACAAAAGCATCTAAACACAGTGGCCCAAACAAAAGCATCTAAACACAGCGGCCCAAACAAAAGCATCTAAACGCAGTGACACAGACAAAAGCATCCAAACACGGCGGCCCAAACAAAAGCATCTAAACACTGTCTCAAACAAAAGCATCCAAACACAGTGGCCGAAACAAAAGCATCTGAACACAGTGACACAAACAAAATCACCCTATACTGGATCACAAACAAAAGCATCTAAACACAGCGGCCAAAACAGAACCACCTAAACACAGCGACCCAAACAAAAGCATCCAATCATAGCATCCCAAACAAAAGTATCTAAACACAGCATCCCAAACAAAAGTATCTAAACACAGCAGCCCAAACAAAAGCATCTAAACACAGCAGCCCAAACAAAAGCATCCAAACACAGCAGCCCAAACAAAAGCATCTAAAAACAGCAGCCCAAACAAAAGCATCGGAACACAGCGGCCGAAACAAAAGCATCCAAACACAGCAGCCCAAACAAAAGCATCTAAACACAGCAGCCCAAACAAAAGCATCCAAACACAGCAACCCAAACAAAAGCATCTAAACACAGCGGCTCAAACAAAAGCATCGGAACACAGCGGCCCAAACAAAAGCATTCAAACACAGCAGCCCAAACAAAAGTATCTGAACACAGCGGCCCAAACAAAAGCATCTAAACACAGTGGCCCAAACAAAAGCATCTAAACACAGTGGCCCAAACAAAAGCATCTAAACACAGTGGCCCAAACAAAAGCATCTAACCACAGTGGCCCAAACAAAAGCATCCAAACACAGCAGCCCAAACAAAAGTATCTGAACACAGCGGCCCAAACAAAAGCATCTAAACACAGCGGCCCAAACAAAAGCATCCAAACACAGCAGCCCAAACAAAAGCATCTAAACACAGTGGCCCAAACAAAAGCATCCAAACTGAACTGCACAAACAAAAGCATCCAAACACAGTGTCCCAAACAAAAGCATCTGAACACTGCAGCCCAAACAAAAGCATCTAAACACAGCTGCCCAGACAAGAGCATTAATACAATTCAATTCTTTAATCTGCATAAACATCCTACAATGTTCAGCACCTGTACAATGAGGCAGTTACATTACACTGAGGAGAGCATATATAATATTGTCATGGCTTGCCGTGTGCTGCTGATTTCAGCTGTGTGCTGCTGATTTCAGCAAGTACAATCTAACTATAAAGTTTGAAGATACGGGGTGCAATCCTTCATGAATTATGTAGCTTTCTTTTTTATGCCTAGGTGCACCGTTTGTCCGTCCGTCCGTCCGTCCGTCCGTCCGTCCCATCGTGTCCGGTCAATAACTCTAACATTCATGGATGGATTTTCAAATAACTTGGCACAAGTGCTCACCACAACAAGACGATGCGCACAAAACCCAGGTCCGTGGCTCCAAGGTCAAGGTCACACTGAGAGGTCAAAGGTCAAAAAGAAGTCTGTCGGTACCATGTGTCCGGTCAATAACTCTGACATTCATGGATGGATTTTTAAATAACTTAGCACAAGTGCTCACCACAACAAGACAATGCGTCACACACAAAATCCAGGTCTTGGCTCCAAGGTCAAGGTCATACTTAGAGGTCAAAGGTCACTTTGGGGGCATTTGTCACTTGCAGTGACAGTTTTTGTTCTTTTCTAAAGTGTTAAAGTTTATTAAAGTGTCGTGCACAGGGACACAACGTATATGGTATTAGCAGGGATCGAACCAATGACTTTTCAATCATGGGTCCACTAGGCCACAGCTCACCACATCGTTTCATGACCATAGGTCAATATTTTGCCAAGTTATGAGCTAGGTTAGGTTGCAGGTTAAAGTTTTATGAAAAGAGGCATAACTCTGCCAAAATAAAAGTCAGAGTTATTGGACATGTGTAACAACATACCTTTGGTTAAGATGAATATGTGTGAAGTTTCATGTACATAAGCCAAATACTTTTCAAGTTAATGGCCAGTTATGAGCCTGGTTAGGTTGCAGGTTAAAGTTTTATGAAAAGCATCCAAACACAGTGACACAAACAAAAGCATCCAAACACAGTGACACAAAAAAAAGCATCCAAACACAGTGACACAAACAAAAAAATCCAAACACAGTGGCAAAAACAAAAGCATCCAAAACGCAGTGACACAAACAAAATCATCCAAACACAGTTTCAAAAACAAAAACATCTTAAACACAGTGACACAAACAAAAACATCCAAACACAGTGACACAAACAAAAACATCCAAACACAGTGACCAAACAAAAGCATCCAAACAGTTGCAACAAGAAATATCTTTAAAAAAGATACTCGGCGCGTTTGGGGAAGCACAATGTATAAGTGATTGATGGTCAAGAAGTGAAATCATTTTAATAGCGAAATATAAGGTATAGAGTAGAGCAATATAACGTTTTCTATCGGTATTCCGATAAAGGTTGACACGGCAGTGCCAGTGTGGGGAATTTGAACAAAACAAGTTAGTGCCTTCCATTTGGGAAGGCCAATTGTTAAAATATTCAAAGGGCCATAACTCTGAAAACAAGAGGCCCCCGTGAATAGATCTACTGGCAAAGTGTACTCTGTTAGATGATGCTACATGCAAAATATCAAAGCTCTAACTTTGTGGTTTCAAAAAAGAAGATTTTTAAAAGTATTTCTTAATATTTCTATGTAAAACGTTTGACCCCCGGTGAGGGGATTACCACAGGGTCATCATTTGTACAACTTTGTAAAGGACCACTATATGATGCTACACGCAAAATATCAAAGCTGTAGCGATTGTGGTTTCAGAGAAGAAGATCCGGGCACCTTGAAAAATCATGTGACTAGGAAATCAGGGCGATATGTAATTTTTTATAGAGTTTCCTTACCAGTTACCATGTAAAATTAATGCACTTTGCAAGAAAACAGAATAATTTATTTGCAATTTCAGCATTTCTATTCCTTTCTTCATCTTTTCCGGTTACAACTGAAGTACAGCGTAACAAATCACCTAACGATATACCATGCATTTATCAACAACTACACTCTATAAACAAATCTACTTGTTTCCTTTGGCCTTGTCAGACAAATTTAGCCAATCAGTATTCAGTTTAATAAACACTAGGCTTTCATAATTTCTGTATCGCTTTCAACGCGAGTTTTGATAGGTTTACACAGACACACCTCCTGCGAGGCCAACGGCTGGCGCCGAAAAACAAAAGCATCCAAACACAGTGGCAAAAATAAAAGCATCCAAACAGTTGCCCACACAATTTATGGTAAATATATATTCTTGAATGGATAGGAGCCTGATATGATAATTAAGATTGACTATGGACATGTTATTGTATTACACACCAATTATGCCTTCACTGGCACCACTGAGAGAGATTTATACACTTTTATAGCTCTTTCAGAATCTCTGTTAAAGAAATAAAAGCTGTGATATCCAGATTTATTATAAAGTGTGTGGGCATTGCCATTCACCCACTCAGAATTTATAATGCAATACCAAATGCCATATGATAACAATATTGCATCAATAGCCGTACAACACATACAACAAGAGACTGCGCCAGGCACATTTTTAGCTGCAACAAAAAGTGATATTGATAATCAAGGGGATTTGCTAGAAACCTATACATTTAATAATTTAGTCACTTTATTGTGAGATGATTCTACATTTGGGAACATAAGTCTGAGATAATTACAATTATTTTAATTGTGGCATCTAGAGACAGTTATCAGTTTATCACATCCATGGGATCCGAAATTCAATTATCACATTCATGAGATATGAAAGTCAATGATCACATCCATGGGATCCGAAATTCAATTATCACATATATGTGATATGAAAGTCGATGATCACATCCATGTGATATGAAAGTCGATGATCACATCCATGTGATATGAAAGTCAATGATCACATTCATGAGATATGAAAGTCAATTATCACTTCTATGTGATATGAAAGTCAATAATCACATCCATGTGATATGAAAGTCAGTGATCACATCCTTGTGATGTGCAGTTCAATTTATAACCTCTTTGTGATTAGAAAGTTAATGATGACATACATGTGATCTTAAAGTAAGTTATCACATCTATACGATATGAAAGTCAGTGATGACATCCATGTGATATGAAAGTTAATGATCAAATCCATGTGATATGAAAGTTAATGATCAAATCCATGTGATATGAAAGTCAGTGATCACATTCATGTGATATGAAAGTCAGTCATTAATGGGTGTTGCATGGAGTTACTAAAAGTAAATTGCACAAAACGGAATTGAATTTTCTTACTTATAGTTGCCATTTATTTAGCATGGTTTCAAATAATTTTATTTTTATGGGTTTATTTCAGATACGTGTAGTATGTGCACTTTCTCTGCATTTTAGCACCAACTTCTAGGCATTTAGCTCTTTATTATGCATATCAATATTTTACTGTGAGTTGATGTACCACTGAACAGTGAATGCAGTTTGATCATGTACAGCAGAAAATTGCTGCATGCACTCATGCAATGCTTTGGATGCACTTTTCCTCTATGTTCTTGAATGTCGATTGGCGCAAGACATTCAAGTATTTCAATGTATATCTTATACTTGCAGTCATTCTTGGTTATGAAGTGTCTGAGACATGACAGGATGTATAATATTTAAAATTGTTTTATAAAATCGATGTCTTTCGTAGAGCCTGTGTCATTTTGTTTTGTAAATCTTCTGCAGCAGACAGTGTTTTATGTTTCTCAATACAATTAATCTGCTATATATTTCAGAATTGGCTCCAATAGAGCCCAATTCCTTAACTGAGACTTGCTCTTCATGCCTGGATAGATGAGCAAAATATACTCAGCAAAAATAGAAACGTCCCTCTTTTAAGCCGGTGATTTGCATAGGGTTGACTTTGTTACATTTTATACACCAATCTAGATATAATTTCATCATTTTATACTTATCACTCAGTCATTCTGATCAATATTAATAATCATAAAAAATCAAAGTTTGTCTGTTCCTGCTAAAACATGTTTTATTCAAATTGCGAAATCACTATATTTTTATTATAAAGGGAGGTAATCTGAAAATATTCGTTCTTGAAAGCTTTATGGCGCAAAAATGAGTGAAAGATCAGCGTCTTTTCTCTGTTTTTGTGGTGATGAGGTCATTCTCTGTTTATTTCAATATAACAAAACTGTTAACTCAAAGTTTTAACCACAAGACCCGGAAATGCTGTTTAAACCAAATCAAGGGGAATAAGTTTGCTCACAAGTTTAATTCAAAGAAAATTGTTTTCATGACAGTGCTGGCCTTTAACAAAGGTATTGGCATATAAGATTAAATAAAATATAATTTCATTGTGTCTAAATCTATGGGTAAAGTTGGGGACGTTTCTATTTTTGCTCAGTATATATCAGACTGAGTCCATGATTGCTCATCAGAACTTTTGTAGTGTTAAAGCTGAATTTAAGTCTACTTTTACTGACATTATTTATTACCAAGCAAAATATAAAATATCCGGATTACATTGTTTTTGTTCCATTTAAGTACAAATATGGTCCATTTTGCCATTGAACAAACATTGCGGAGCCCTTATTTCATTGTTTCATTTACCCTTGCCAAACATTATAACAGTAAACATTGTTTGTACCTACTGTACATCATGTGACCGTGAAAACCCATAAGAGGCATATTAAGAAGGAAATCTTCTGACAAACTGCAATTTAACATATTTCTTTTTACATTGATTGCGAAATTAGTTCTTGCAATAAATACTGATAAAGGTGATACTTTGGGAGCAAAAAACACAATTAAGAGAATAAAGCAGCAGACTCGGTTTTATTGAGTCTGTTCATGAGAAGTAATGAAAGAAGCAACACCTCTCATGCCCCCTAACTTCTATTAATCGCTGTTGATGGTTTCCTGGGTAGAACCAGTACTGTTTGAGCTCTGAACTGATTATAAATATATTCCTGTCATGTCGACGGCACTGTCAAGGGAGCACCACTGTTTGCTGCATTAGGCAGGTTTGTGTTTTGGTTATAGATATAGACTGTCAAGATCATAGTTTTGCATAATTAGAATGTTTTATGGTTGCCATGGAAACATAGAGATGACCATTTATATTTCTGTGTGTTTTTTCTATATTTATCACTAGCTGACCACAGGCAATACATTTTGTGATGTAAGTAATACTGCATGTTGCATGTCGTCTGCTGGAGCTGCGTGATGTCACCTGCCTTCCACCATCTCAATGCAATATGGCTGTGATAATGCTTTATGATTTGTTCTTTGCTTTTATTATAACTCTGTTTGCTTGCTTGTTTCAGTCTAATTTAATAGTAACCTTTGGAATTGTTGTATTCAATACCTATAAATACCATTTCAGATGTTTGAATTTTCCTGTAACTATTCCAGCCTATTATTCGCATCATTTCGCGCAATTACGTTATGTCCAAAATCACATCTCAAATGTATCAAGAAAGAATCCTATTTGTAAAAAATATTTCCATGGTATTATATAATTCAACATTGCTGCCCCTTTAATTTTCACCAAAAATAATTGACTGACAAAAACGCAATATTATATCTTCATCAGAAATACATTGTTGCACCTTGATTTCAATTATAATCTGTCACTGCAACTGACCCTGAAATCTGGGAACCAGTCTTCTAATAAAACTTGGTAACACTCTCCTGCCCATGTCTTATGTTTAGGTTTTTTCAACCTATGAAATATCAGAATAATAATAAAGCAGGAAACCTACACCAAACTACTCAAAGCATGTAGAGCCAGCAGGCATCTTGTTAAGCTTTCAATATTTAACTACATTCTCTGTTTACCTTACAACAATGAACTACTTTCTTAGTTTTCCTAACAGCAATGAACTTCTTCCTTAGTTTACACAACAATGAACTACTTCCTTAGTTTACACAACAATGAACTACTTCCTTAGTTTACACAACAATGAACTACTTCCTTAGTTTACACAACAATGAACTACTTCCTTAGTTTACACAACAATGAACTACTTCCTTAGTTTACCTCACAACAATGAACTACTTTCTTAGTTTACCTCACAACAATGAACTACTTCCTTAGTTTACCTCACAACAATGAACTACTTTCTTAGTTTACACAGCAACAATGAACTACTTCCTTAGTTTACCTCACACCAATGAACTACTTCCTTAGTTTACACAACAACAATGAATTACTTTCTTAGTTTACCTCACAACAATGAACTACTTTCTTAGTTTACACAATGAACTACTTCCTTAGTTTACCTCACAACAATGAACTACTTTCTTAGTTTACACAACAATGAACTGTACTTTCTTAGTTTACACAACAATGAACTACTTCCTTAGTTTACCTCACAACAATGAACTACTTTCTTAGTTTACACAACAACAATGAACTACTTTCTTAGTTTACACAACAACAATGAACTACTTTCTTAGTTTACCTCATAACAATGAACTACTTCCTTAGTTTACACAGCAACAATGAACTACTTTCTTAGTTTACACAACAATGTAATGAACTACTTCCTTTGTTTACCTCATAACAAAGAACTACTTCCTTAGTTTACACAACAACAATGAACTACTTCCTTAGTTTACCTCACAACGATGAACTACTTTCTTAGTTTACACAACAACAATGAACTACTTCCTTAGTTTACCTCACACGATGAACTACTTCCTTAGTTTACCTCACAACAATGAACTACTTTCTTAGTTTACACAACAATGAACTGTACTTTCTTAGTTTACACAACAATGAACTACTTCCTTAGTTTACCTCACAACAATGAACTAGTTTCTTAGTTTACACAACAACAATGAACTACTTTCTTAGTTTACACAACAACAATGAACTACTTTCTTAGTTTACCTCATCACAATGAACTACTTCCTTAGTTTACACAGCAACAATGAACTACTTTCTTAGTTTACACAACAATGTAATGAACTACTTCCTTTGTTTACCTCATAACAAAGAACTACTTCCTTAGTTTACACAACAACAATGAACTACTTCCTTAGTTTACCTCACAATGATGAACTACTTTCTTAGTTTACACAACAACAATGAACTACTTCCTTAGTTTACCTCACAACAATGAACTACTTCCTTAGTTTACCTCACAACAATGAACTACTTTCTTAGTTTACACAACAATGATCTACTTCCTTAGATTACCTCACAACAATGAACTACTTTCTTAGTTTACACAACAATGAACTGTACTTTCTTAGTTTACACAACAATGAACTACTTCCTTAGTTTACCTCACAACAATGAACTACTTTCTTAGTTTACACAACAACAATGAACTACTTTCTTAGTTTACACAACAACAATGAACTACTTTCTTAGTTTACCTCATAACAATGAACTACTTCCTTAGTTTACACAGCAACAATGAACTACTTTCTTAGTTTACACAACAATGTAATGAACTACTTCCTTTGTTTACCTCATAACAAAGAACTACTTCCTTAGTTTACACAACAACAATGAACTACTTCCTTAGTTTACCTCTTAACGATGAACTACTTTCTTAGTTTACACAACAACAATGAACTACTTCCTTAGTTTACCTCACAACAATGAACTACTTCCTTAGTTTACCTCACAACAATGAACTACTTTCTTAGTTTACCTCACAACAATGAACTACTTCCTTAGTTTACCTCATAACACTGAACTGTACTTTCTTAGTTTACCTAACATCAATGAACTACTTTCTTCTTTTACGTAACAACTTCTGGTTGCCTTCAAGCATCTTTTAACAGGGAATTTCATAAACTTCATAGATATACATTTGAGGCATGATTTTTGACAAGGTCTAATTGATCTAGATTGCGATATATATAATGCCTTAATTTCTTTTGTAGTTTACCAGTATCTTTACCATCCCAAACTCCATTTGTGTTACTTCTTAAAGATTGATTTCCTAATGTTGCTACATATTAGTACCTACATATATGCATTTAACTAGTGTGAATTGGCCATATTTATACGTAACTGTATATAAATAGTACTTAGTTAGCCACCTTAACCAACTTAGATATTGTGTAGATAGTATAAATAAATGTATGTTAACATCAACATTCCAATAAAATGTAAGCCAACCATCCCATTGGTCGATAGCAGGCAAACATTTCCAAATTTACAGTTACAGTTGCAATTTTCAACAACATATCTAGAGTTTACCATTTCTAAGCAATATTACATTACTGCTTCTATGAAAGGCCAATAGACCATATTTATAAAAAAAAAAAAAGACATTAAACGGACATCTTTCCATTTGTTCGTATCCATGATAGTGGCATTTAATTTGCAAAGCGTCTTGCCGCATTCGTTGTTAATGGAAGTCACATGTGTCTTGCCGCATTCATAGGTTATCAGAATTGTTATGGAAGTGCACTACTTCTTTGAAATATACTGACCAATTACCTTGAAGCATCACACAGACATTTCTTTGTTATACTTGAATGACCTTAGACAGAGTCATCACTGTCCTCTTCTATTGAAGTATCCAGACGATGTAATTGCCAATTATGGTGTTATAATGGAGCCATTTTGTTCTTTGATTTGTTCAGTTTGTACAAAATAAGCCAATATAATGAAATTAGGGTTAATTCACTGTCAAAATCATTACAGTTAATAATAATGATCTAAACACCTTATATGGCAGGTAATTTTACCTTTTGGATGAACAATTATGTGATGGTAAAGAAATAATGTTACTATAACTTAAAGCAAGAATAACCTGGTCAGTGTTTTTAGGTACAGTTTTGGTTTAAGTTTTTCTTAAGCTTTATTGCTCTAAAACCATTCAAGATAAGTCCATATGTTAAAAGACCCTCCCCCACACCTCCCCTACCCCAAACCAACCAATCCACCCTCCCATCCACTACCACTGGCCTTCATCTTGGCCTTATATGCCAAAAAAATTGGGAATTTTCTGTGGTTAAGGTTTCTTTAGCTCTACTGGCCATAGACCAGCAGAGCTTATGGAATGGCAAGTTGTCCATTGCCTGTTGTCCGTCTGTCCGTTAACTTTTACCTCGTGAAGACTATAGGGCCTTCATTTTTCATCCGAATTTACCCACCTTTAACAGATTGTTAAAATCAATAAAAGCTCGCACAAGTGCGAAAAACAGCCAGATCAGACCAGTAACAGCAGAGTTATGGCCCTTGATTTAATTAAAAATGCTATATTTTGCCTCGATAGTGCCTTCATTTTTCGTCTAATCTTTACTAAACTTTACTAGATTGTTAATATCAATGAAAGCTTGAACAAGTTCGAAAACCAGCCAGATCGGATCAGTGGAGTTTAGGACCCTTGATTTAGTTCAAAATGCTATATTTTGCCTCATTAAGACGATAGGGCCTTCATTTTTCATCAGATCTTTACCAATCTTTATCAAATTGTTAATATCATTGAAAGCTTGGGAAAATTCAAAAACCAGCTAGATCGGACCAGTAACAGCGGAGTTATGGCCCTTGATTTAGTTAAAAATGCTATATTTTGCCTCGGTAAGACGATACGGCCTTCATTTTTTTATCCGATCTTTACCAAACTGTATGAGATTGTAGTAAATGTCCATGACAGCTCAGACACATTTTGAAAACCAGCTAGATCGGACCAGTAACTGCGGAGTTATGTCCTTTGATTTAGTTAAAAATACTATATTTTGCCTCATTAAGACGATAGGGCATTCATTTTTCATCCGATCTTTACCAAACTTTACCAGGTTGTTAATATCAATGAAAACTTGGACAAGTTTGAAAACCAACCAAATCGGATAAGAAAAAACACCGGAGTTATGGCCTTTGATTTTGTTAAAAAAAATGTTCTATTTTGCCTGGTTAAGATGAAAGGGCCTTCAATTGGCCGAATTTAAATGAAACTTTGCAGGGATGATCAGTACCAAGCCTAGTTGTACATATCTTCACCGTGTTCTGGTTGAATTATTTTGGCGGAGTTATGGCCCTTTAAAGATTTTAATATACAAACTTTGTCTGGACTAGTTCTCCTGAACCCTTTGCTGGATTTAAACAAAACTTCTTAGGGATGATGAGTTCCAGGTCTAGTTGTGCATATCATCACTTTCTTCCGGTTGAATGATTTTTGGCAGAGTTATGGACCTTTAAGGTTTTTGATACAAAACATTTTCTGGGCCAGTGCTCCTGAACCCTTGGCCAGATTTCAACAAAACTTGACATGGATGATCAGTATCAAGCCTAGTTGTGCATATCGTCGCTGTATTCTGGTTGAATGATTTTTGGCAGAGTTATGGCCCTTTAAAGGTTTTAATACACAACCTTTTTCCAGACTAGTCTCTTCTGAACTCCTGGCCATGTTTCAACGAATCTTGGCAGGGATATTGAGTACCAACCCTAGTTGCGCATTTCATGGCCATGTTTCAATTGAATGAATTTTGACAGAGTTATGGCCCCTTAAAGGTTTTAATACACTAACTCAGGGCTCGACGTTAAGGACTGTCCGCTTGCCCCGGGCAGGTAAAACATTGATCCAGGCAAGTAAACGCAAATGCAATTGATTATGATCGATAGACTGTGCTACAGTCTGAATTAACTGTGTTAAACATAATATAATAAAATAAGTGTTTTCTTAGAGGCAGTATTTACCAAAACGCTTGGACGATCAAGATTGTTAAGACTATTGTTTGTTGACACCGAACGAACATTTTGTCATGAATACAAATACGAGAATACGCTTGAATTTGATAAACAATTATTCCTTATTTCTTTTACGTTTTTGTTCTATAACGCAATAGTGATATGATATGTTGTTTTCACAATAGCATACAAACAGTATATATCAGTATAAAATAAACACTTTGGGTCTAAATAATTGGGCAACCAACAAACTAGCATGGGCAAGTAAATTTCAGAGTTGACTTGCCCTATGGGCAAGCTGTTCCTAAAGTTAACGTCGAGCCCTGAGTAAGTACTTGTCCGACAGCAACTTTTAGTTGTCACAGGCTATCGGACAGCTGTTGATGTCGAGACAGACTAGTTCTCCTGAATCTCTGGCCAGATTGCAATGAATCTTGGCAGAGATGATCAGTACCAAGCCTAGTTGCGTATATCATTGCCATGTTCTGGTTGAATGATTTTTGACAGAGTTATGGCCCCTCATAGATAAGCTTTATCTTTAGCAAGTAGAGCATCCACAGGCCCTCTTGGGCCTCTTGTTGTTTTTTTGTGTGTTTTTTTCGAAACAAAAGTATAAAAGCTTTGACACTTAGTCTTAACATTCTGTGGGTAACTAACTCTACCCATCGCTGCAACCCACGACTGACCTTGACCTTGGCTTTATACTCGAAAGGTACTTAGTCATTTTCTTGTTGTTTGTTTTCTTTAATTAATATTCTCTTGGATATTAAAGGTATTGCTTTTATACTTGGTATAAAAGCAGTTCACTGTTTACTACCCAATCACCCCTCCCTTCAACATCCATAGCCCTCCACCATTTAAACTTGCCCTTCTGCATGAACCGAGCAAGACTCCCTCTGGTGGTGAATGTTTTGGTATTAAAAGCATCTTTCAGAGGCCAGGTTTCAATAGCAATAAATTTAACCAGTATAATCAATCTGCAATGGAAAAAATTCCATTTGTGAGAAAAAATAATATTTATCGCTTTCACTATCTTAATGTGGCTATTACGGCTATTACGGCTATAACGTTTTTAATGTATAATTAAATGAGAACTATCAAAATAAATTGATGGTCATGTTTCTAAACCTCAGGGTGTGGCCAAATATTAAACATGATAGTGTAAAGATATACAGTATTTTTGAAGTAGACCAAATTTTAAGTAGACCAAAAGTTGGAATGGTTTTTTTATTCTAGAATCCCTTTATATGATCATTTCTGACCAACTTTCTCCCATACATATCACTGATGGGTTAGGTTAGATAGGCGTGCATATGTTACCCTAAATTGAGTAAGATAATAAAAAAAATATTATGCCTGCATGTGTAACTTACGTCCAGCGTATTAGGCAGAAATTCAAGACTTGGGTGTGCAAATTTGCAAACATGGTGTGTAAAATAATTTGCTAACACGCACTAAGAGCCAATTCGTGCCAAATTGTTGTCTCTGGGGCAATTTATTTTTTACAGATAAAGTACATTTTAGATCATCTTTCTTCTATTAATGTATAAAAAACATAACAATATTGAGAAAGTAAGAGTTTGGAAGTGTTGTTTAGCAAAAATAAAAATAATTAAATAAAAAAAGTTTGTTTTTTTACCGCACTGAGTGAGTGGCACTCCACCAAATATTGGCCCCGATTTTTCAAAACCAGCCATGCAAAATATGATTGCACGGTTGGCTGGCTAATACACTGCTTATGTTAGATCATAGATGTCTATGGGGGTCAGATTTGAAAAAATTCAAACACATAGAGTTTGGAGATTCTAGAATAAAACATTATTCTAACTTCATATGATATACAGTTAAACATCAGTAATCAAATTCTTTTAAAGTATGTATGGCCAATTCTAAAGACAGAACTAATTTAGCAAGTGGCAATTTTTATTTTATCTATAACTGAGATATAATGTTGTTTAAGCAGTCGTTAGGAAATGAAGTTTCCCTGAAAATGAAATAGCCCTATCACAAGCATTCTGAATATCTAAGTTTGTTTTATTGAATATATACGGAGCCAAATCAATTTAAAGTTAAAACAATGACAGATTTATATCTCAAGAAAACGAAATGAAGAAATTGATTTAATCACCACTGCAATTTCATTTCCCCAAGTAATAAACATTTAGAATTAGAAATGTATTTTCTCAGATAAACTTTGACATTGAGACCATCTATTTCATCTTCTGTGAGGCATTGTTGAAATTAAAACATGACTAAAATTATTGCTTAGGCCGATGATTAAAGCATAATAAGATTGTGGAGAAATAGTAACTAATTGTTGTTTAAAGGCAATGAGAGAAAGTGATATCCCCATCAGATGGGCAAAGAAATAGGAGAAAGTGATATCCCCATCGGATGGGCAAAGCAATGGAAGAAAGTGACATCTCCATCAGATGGCCAAAGCAACGAGACAATGTGACATCCCCTTCAGATGGCCAAAACAATGAGAGAAAGTAACATCCCCTCTCAGAGGCATTACGAGGTGCCGCCTTAATTCCATGAAGCGATCGGAAAGCGTATGAGAAGGATTTTGTAACGGATATTTCGACAATAAAACACGTTTAAAAACACTTGTTCATTCTGAAAAAATACGATAACCTGTTTAAAATTACCTATTAAGTGTTTTAATTTTACAATATGCATACATGTGATATTTTTAGGAGGGTTACCTGGGAGATTTGACTTTTTTCCCAGGGAGATTTGACAAAAACCAGGGAGGTTTTTATACTCGAATTTTTAACGTATACCGGTAGATTTTTTTCTGATATAAACCTTAATAAAGGGGATAAATCAGCATAAAGTTGGCAAACATCACTTCCGCATTAGTCACACTGTTGTCTGTATTGGGCTTTTTGAACATTTTTGAAAGTTTGTGGTAGAGCCTGCTTTAGTTCTGTGTTTTTCAGTTTTTGAATGGCTGTTTCCTAAGTGGCCAATATTCTTCTCCAAGAAGAATTATACTTCACAAGATACTTTTGCTTTTTGGGCCTGGAATTTCAGACTCCGGAGATAGATCACGTTTAGGTATTTTGATTTTGCAAGTAATAACCATAATGAAGATGCTTCCAATTTTATACCCAAAACACTTCTCTAATCAAGACAAACTGCAATCAATTAGTTGAAATCGTCATCATTTAATTGTCCTCAATTATATTATAATTTTAATCCAATTAATATCGATGCCAAATTCGCTAATTACCATCCCACTTACAGTCCATATATTTCTATCAATCTCCCATGGACATTACAAATATCGCCGCCACGTGTCATAAACAGTCCAATCATTATTTTCACACAATAAACTAATTAGCTGACATGCTAATCCTTTTAATTACCTGCCCAGGGGCAATGTTTTCACAGATATAGATAAGACAGTTGGTGTTTATTTTTTAGATCATTCGGAAAACTCGGTCTTGATCCAATAAATCACAGCAATTACCCAAAAGGATTCGCAAATAGCGAAATTTTGGAACTCGGCGGAAAATACCGGGTGAAATTAGCTCCCGGCGGGAGATATCACATGTATGAATATGCAAACTTTTAAAGCCGAAATTAAGGTTTTATTTGATACCCCAGCCAACTCCGTTTTCTCTTCTCGGAGAAGGGGTTGGATGGGGTATGAATGTTACTCGGACCACGTAATGGGTCAAAGCAATGGGAGAAAGTGATATCCCCATCAGATGGGCAAAGCAATGGGAGAAAGTGATATCCCCATCAGACAGGCAAAGCAATGGGAGAAAGTGATATCCCCATCAGACAGGCAAAGCAATGGGATAAAGTGATATCCCCATCAGACAGGCAAAGCAATGGGAGAAAGTAACACCCCCATCAGACAGGCAAAGCAATGGGAGAAAGTGACACCCCCATCAGATGACCAAAGCAGTGGGAGAAAGCAACATCCCCATCAGAAGGGCAAAGCAATGGGAAAAAGTGATATCCCCATCAGACAGGCATTGAAGCAATGGGAGAAAGTGGCATCCCTTCAGATGGACAAAGCAATGGGGGAAAGTGACATTCTTTTCAGACGGGCAAAGCAATGGGAGAAAATGACACCCTCATCAGATGGACAAAGCAATAGAAGAAAGAGGCATCCCTTCAGATGGACAAAGCAATGGGAGAAAGTGACATTCCCTTCAGACAGGCAAAGCAATGGGAGAAAGTGACACCGCCATCAGATGGGCAAAGCAATGGAAGAAAGTGGCATCCCTTCAGATGGACAAAGCAATGGAGAAAGTGACATTCCCTTCAGACGGGCAAAGCAATGTGAGAAAATGACACCCCCATCAGATGGATAAAGCAATGGAAGAAAGTGGCATCCCTTCAGATGGACAAAGCAATGGGAGAAAGTGACATTCCCTTCAGACAGGCAAAGCAATGGGAGAAAGTGACACCACCATCAGACAGGCAAAGCAATGGGATAAAGTGATATCCCCATCAGACAGGCAAAGCAATGGGAGAAAGTAACACCCCCATCAGACAGGAAAAGCAGTGGGAGAAAATGACATCCCCATCAGATGGGCAAAGCAGTGGGAGAAAGCAACATCCCCATCAGAAGGGCAAAGCAATGGGAAAAAGTGATATCCCCATCAGACAGGCAAAGCAATGGAGAAAGTGGCATCCCTTTCAGATTGGCAAAGCAATGGGAGAAAGTGACTCCCCATCAGACGGGCAAAGCAATGGGAGAAAGTGACACCCCATCAGACGGGAAAAGCAATGGGAGAATGTGACATCAACTTCAGATGGCCAATTCACTGAGAGAAAATGACATCCCTTCAGATGGACAAAGTATTGGGAGAAAGTGACACCCCCATCAGATGACCAAATCAATGGAAGAAAGTGGCATCCCTTCAGATGGACAAAGCAATGGGAGAAAATGACACCCCCATCTGATGGGCAAAGCAATGGAAGAAAGTGGCATCCCTTCAGATGGACAAAGCAATGGGAGAAAGTGACATTCCCTTCAGACGGGCAAAGCAATGTGAGAAAATGACACCCCCATTAGATGGATAAAGCAATGGAAGAAAGTGGCATCCCTTCAGATGGACAAAGCAATGGGAGAAAGTGACATTCCCTTCAGACAGGCAAAGCAATGGGAGAAAGTGACACCACCATCAGATGGGCAAAGCAATGGAAGAAAGTGGCATCCCTTCAGATGGACAAAGCAATGGGAGAAAGCGACATTCCCATCAGACGGGCAAAGCAATGGGAGAAAGTGACATCCCATCAGGCATGCAAAGCAATGGAAGAAAGTGGCATCCCTTCAGATGGACAAAGCAATGGGAGAAAGCGACATTCCCATCAGATGGGCAAAGCAATGAGAGAAAGCGACATTCCCATCAGACGGGCAAAGCAATGGGAGAAAGTGACATCCCCATCCGATGGGCAAAGCGATGGGAGAAAGTGATATCCCCATCAGACAGGCAAAGCAATGGGAGAAAGTGACACCCCCATCAACTGGACAATTAAAACAATGGGAGAAAGTGACATTCCATCAGATGGGCAAACAGTGGGAGAAAGTGACTTTCTAAAGGCCACAAGCATGACATCCAAACTTGCAACCTTTGAGTTGCAAGGCAAGCAGACTATCACCAGACAACGACAC
>JAWPHD010023221.1:0-22717 GCA_037043455.1 Cyrtodaria siliqua | reverse complement strand
GGCCAGCCACCTCAAAACATGTCACTTATACATTTGTATATAGACCAAGCCACTTCACAACAGGTACACCTACCGGGAATAATATTAGTCCAACCACTTCAAAACAGGTCACCTACCAGAATAATATAGACTCAAACCACTTCAAAACTCAGGTCACTTCCAGAATAAAATAAGGCAGCCACTTCACAACAGGTCACCATACCAGAATAAAATAAACCTACACTTCAAAAACATGGCACCTACCAGAATAATATAGCAGCCACATCTAAACATGTCACTTATCATTTGTATTATTGAACCAGCCCCACAACCTCATTCACAACAGGTCACCTACCGGGAATAATATAGGACCTAACCACTTCAAAACAGGTCACCTACCAGAATAAATATAGACCCACCACTTCAAAACAGGTCCACCTACCAGAATAATATAGGCCAGACACCATCAAAACAGACATGTCACTTATCATTTGTATTTAGACCAGGCCACTTCACAGCAGGTCACATACCGAATATATAGACCAACCACTTCCAAAACAGGTCACTTACCAGAATAATATAGACAACACTTCAAAACATGTCACCTACCCAGAATAATATAGGCCAGCCACCTCAAAACATGTCACCCATCATTGTATTATAGACCAACCACATTCAAAACAGGTCACCTACCAGAATAATATAGGCAGCCTACCTCAACATTTGTCACCCATTCATTTGTATATAGACCAACCACTTCAAACTGGTCAACTACCAGAATTTATATAGACCAGCCACCTCAAAACATGTCTCCCACAATTATGTATACTAGACAGCGACTTCAAAACAAGTCCACCTACCAGAATAATATAGACCAACCACTTCCAAATAGGTCACCTACCAGAATTATATAGGACCAGCCACCTCAAAACATGTCACCCCATCATTTGTATATAGACCAGCCACTTCAAAACAAGTCACCCTACCAGAATAATAGAGACCAAACTCTTTAAAACAGGTCACCTACCAGAATAATTTAGGGACCAACCACTTACAAAACAGGTCACCTACCAGAATAATATAGGCCACCCAACTCAAAACAAATGTCCACCCATCCATTTGTATATAAACCAACCACTTCAAAACAGGTCACCTACCAGTAATAATATAGGCCAGCCACCTCAAAACATGTCACCCATCATTTTGTATAATAGACCAACACTTCAAAACAGGTCAACTACCGAATTATATAGACAGCCCACCTCAAAACCTGTCACCCACAATTTGTAATATAGCCACAGCGACTTCAAAAACAAGTCACCTACCAGAATAATATATGACCAACTCACTTCAAAAACAGGTCAACCTATCAGAATTATATAGACCAAGCCACCTCAAAACATGTCACCCAACATTTGTATATAGACCAGCCACTCAAAACAGTATCACCTACTCAGAATAATATAGACAACCACTATCAAACAGTCCCTACCTGAATATATAGGGCCATCCACCTCAACACATGTCACCCATCTTTTGTATATTGACCAGCCACTTCAAAACAGATCACCTACCAGAATAATATAGACCAAACTCACTACAAAACAGGTCACCTACCAGAAATATTGTAGGCAGCCACTCAACAAAACATGTCACTCATCATTTGATATATAGACAACCACTTCAAAACAGGTCACCTACCAGAATAATAAAAACCTATCCACTTCAAAACCAGGTCAGCCTACCGAATAATATAGGCCAGCCACCTCAAAACATGTCAACCCATCATTTGTATACTAGACCATGCCCACTCAAAACAAGTCTTCCATACCAGAATTAATATAGACAAACCACTTCAAAACAGCGACACTCAATCAGAAATTATATAGTACCAGCCACCTCAAACATGTCACCAATCATTTGTATATAGACCAGCCACTTCAAAACAAATCACCTACCAGAATAATATAGACAAACACTTCAAAACAGGTCACCTACCAGGAATAATTATAAACCATACCACTCAAAAACAGGGCAGCTAACCAGGAATAATATAGGCCAGCCACCTCAAAACATGTCACTTATCATTTGTATATAGACCAGCCACTTCACAACAGGTCCACCTTACCGGAATAATATAGACCAACCACTACAAAACAGGTCACCTACCAGAATAATATAGACCACCCACTTCAAAACAGGATCACCTACCAGAATAATATAGGCCCAGGCCACTCAAAACAGGTCACCTACCAGAATAATATAAACCTACCACTTAAAACAGGGCACCTACCAGAATAATATAGGCCAGCCAACCACCACCTCAAACATGTCACTTATCAATTTGTATATAGACCAGCCACTTCACAACAAGGTCACCAATCGGAATAAATATAGACCAACCACTTCAAAACAGGTCACCTCCAGAATATTATAGACCCAACCACTCAAAACTAGGTCACCTAACCAGAATTAATATAGGCAGCCACCTCAAAACATGTCACTTATACATTTGTATATAGACCAGCCACTCACAGCAGGTCACCAATCAATACCAGAAAATAGAATTTATAATATTAATAAAAAATATGATTAATATATAAAATTACATTATAAATAAATAAATTATTAATAGAAAATTAATCATTTATAAAATTATTCTATAAATCATTTTAATAAATATAATTATATAAATTATTTAAAATTTATTTACTTTATATAATATATATTAATAATTTAATAAATAATATTTAATAAATTATAAAATAAATAAGTAATAAAATATATATATAAGAAATAATTTAATATAATTATTAATAAATATATAATATAAATATTATTATAACAAATAAAATAAGTTACTTTATCTACTTATAAATATTAAAAAATATAGAAATTATAATGTTTTAAAAATTAATAATTTTAATTTAATTAACGTAATAATATATTTATAATTTTAATAAACAAACTAAAAAATTTTAAATATAATATTATTTGGAATTATTTTATAATATAATTTATTAAATATAGAAAATATTTTAAATATAATATATATAAATTAATAATTAACAAAAATTTATAACATATAATAACAATAACTAATATTATTACTATATAATATATTTACATTATAATTAAAATTATCATTAGTAATAAAAAATTTATAAAAAATAATATTTTATTCATAATAATATAAAATATTATTATTATAAAATATATTTTTTTTATTTTTTTTATAATATGTCATTATCAATTAATATTTTAACATTATATAATACTAATTAAATTATTTATAATAATTAGTATATATTTTAATATAAATAATTTATCTTATTAATTAAATTAATAATAAATATATAAATTTTTTACTATTAATATAATTAAATAATATATTTAAATTATAATTTATTTAATAATAATTGAAAATTAAAATAATAAAAAATATTGTTTTAGCATACACATATTTATTCTCAAACTTTGTATATAAATCATATTATCACAGGTCCCTTCATAATATAACAACCACAGTCATAACTTCTCCTACAAGTAATAAAGTAATTTCAAACTTCCCTACATAAATATAATAAACATACCATCCTCTAACAAACATGCACTATCAATTTTATAATATAACACCTACTTCACTACATTCATCAATATACCTAATAATATAGACCACCACTTCAAAACAGTCACCTACCAGAATAATATGGACAACCAACTTCAAAACAGGTTCACCTACCAGAATAATATAGAACAAACCACTTCAAAATAGGTCACCTACCAGAATTATATAGACCAGCCACCTCAAAACATGTCACCCATCATTTGTATATGACCAGCCACTTCAAACAAGTCACCTACCAGGAATAATAGAGACCAACCCTCTTCAAAACAGGTCACCTACCAGAATATATAGACCAACCACTTCAAAACAGGTCACCTACCAGAATAATATAGGCCAGCCACCTCAAAACATGTCACCCATCATTTGTATATAAACCAACCACTTCAAAAAAGTCAACTACCAGAATAATATAGGCCAGCCACCTCAAAACATGTCACCCATCATTTGTATATAGACCAACCACTTCAAAACAGGTCAACTACCAGGAATTATATAGACCAGCCCCACCTCAAACTGTCACCCACAATTTGTATATAGGACCAGCGACTTCAAAACAAGTCACCTACCAGAATAATATAGACCAACCACTTCAAACAGGTCACCTATCAGGAATTATATAGACCAGCCACCTCAAAACATGTCACCCATCATTTGTATATAGACCAGCCACTTCAAAACAGATCACCTACCAGAATAATATAGACCAACCACTTCAAAACAGGTCACCCTACCAGAATAATATAGGCCAGCCACCTCAAAACATGTCACCATCATTTGTATATAGACCAGCCCACTTCAAAACAGATCACCTACAGAATAATATAGACCAACCACTTCAAAACAGGTCACCTACCAGAATTATGTAGGCCAGCACCTCAAAACAGTCCACTCATCATTTGTATATAGACCAACCACTTCAAAACAGGTCACCTACCAGAATAATATAAACCTACCACTTCAAAACAGGTCACCCTACCGGAATAATATAGGCCCAGCCACCTCAAAACATGTCACTCATCATTTGTATATAGACCAGCACCTCAAAACATGTCTCCCACAATTTGTATATAGACCAGCGACTTCAAACAAGTCACCTACCAGAATAATATAGACCTACCACTTCAAAATAGGTCACCTACCAGAATTATATAGACCAGCCCACCCAAAACATGTCACCCATCATTTGCATATAGACCAGCCACTTCAAAACAAGTCACCTACCAGAATAATAGAGACCAACCTCTTTAAAACAGGTCACCTACCAGAATAATATAGGACAACCACTTCAAAACAGGTCACCTACCAGAATAATATAGGCCACCCACCTCAAAACATGTCACCCCATCATTTGTATATAAACAACCACTTCAAAACAGGTCACCTACCAGAATATATAGGCCAGCCACCTCAAAACATGTCACCCATCATTTGTATATAGACCAACCACTTCAAAACAGGTCAACTACCAGAATTATATAGACCAGCCACCTCAAAAATGTCAACCCACAATTTGTATATAGGACCAGCGACTTCAAAACAAGTCACCTACCAGATAATATAGACCAACCACTTCAAAACAGGTCACCTATCAGAATATATAGACCAGCCACCTCAAAACATGTCACCCATCATTTGTATATAGACCAGCCACTTCAAAACAGATCACCTACCAGAATAATATAGACCAACCACTTCAAAACAGGTCACACTACCAGAATAATATAGGCCAGCCCACCTCAACACATGTCACCCATCATTGTATATAGACCATCCACTTCAAAACAGATCACCTACCAGAATAATATAGACCAACCATTTCAAACAGGTCACCTCCAGAATAATATAAGGGCCAGCCACCTCAAAACATGTCACCCATCATTTGTATATAGACCAGCCACTTCAAAACAGATCACCTACCAGAATAATATAGGACCCAACCACTTCAAACAGGTCACCTACCAGAATAATGTAGGACCAGCCACCTCAAAACATGTCACTCATCATTTGTATATAGACCAACCACTTCAAAACAGGTCACCTACCAGAATAATAATAACCTACCACTTCAAAACAGGTCACCTACCGGAATAATATAGGCCAGCCACCTCAAAACATGTCACTCATCATTTGTATATAGACCAGCCACCTCAAAACAGGTCTCCCACAAATTTGTATATAGACCCAGCGACTTCAAAACAAGTCACCTACCAGAATAAATATAGACCAACCACTTCAAAATAGTCACCTACCAGAATTATATAGACCCAGCCACCTCAAAACATGTCACCCATCATTTGCATATAGACCAGCCACTTCAAAACAAGTCACCTACGATAATAGAGAAACCACCTCTTTAAAACAGGGTTCACCTACCAGAATAATATAGGACCAACCCATTCAAAACAGGTCACCTACCAGAATAATATAGGCCACCCACCTCAAAAACATGTCACCCTTCATTGTATATAAACCAACACTTCAAAACGGGGTCACCTACCAGAATAAATATAGGCAGCAACACCCTAAAACATGTCACCCATCATTTGTATATAGACCCAACCACCTTCAAAACAGGTCAACTACCAGAATTATATAGACCAGCCACCTCAAAACATGTCACCCACAATTTGTATATAGACCAGCGACTTCAAAACAAGTCACCTACCCAGAATAATATAGACCAACCACTTCAAAACAGGTCACCTATCAAATTATTAAGACCAGCCACCTCAAAACATGTCACCCATCATTTGTATATAGGACCAGCCACTTCAAACAGATCACCTACCAGAATAATATAGACAACCACTTCAAAACAGGTCACCTACCAGAATAATATAGGCCAGCCACCTCAACACATGTCACCCATCATTTGTATATAGGACCAGCCACTTCAAAACAGATCGACCTACCAGAATAATATAGACCAAACCACTTCAAACAGGGTCACCTACCAGAATAATGTAGGCCAGCCACCTCAAAAACATGTCACTCATCATTTGTATATAGAACAACCACTTCAAAACAGGTCACCTACAGAATAATATAAACCTACCACTTCAAAACAGGTCACCTACCCGGAATAATATAGGCCAGCCACCCTCAAAACATGTCACCCATCATTGTATATAGACCAGCCACTTCAAACAAGTCCTCCTACCAGAATAATATAGACAAACCCACTTCAAAACCAGGTCACCTATCAGAATTATCTAGACCAGCCACCTCAAAACATGTCACCCCCATCATTTGTATATAGACCAGCCACTTCAAAACAAATCACCTACCAGAATAATATAGACAAACCACTTCAAAACAGGTCACCTACCAGAATAATATAAACCTACCACTTCAAAACAGGTCACCTACCAGAATAATATAGGCCAGCCACCTCAAAACATGTCACTTATCATTGTATATAGACCACGCACTTCACCAGCAGGTCACATACCAGAATAATATAGACCAACCACTTCAAAACAGGTCACCTACCAGAATAATATAGACCAACCACTTCAAAACTCGTCACCTACCAGAATAATATAGGCCAGCCACCTCAAAACAGTTCACCCATCATTTGTATATAGACAACCACTTCAAAACAGTCAACTACCAGAATTATATAGACCAGCCACCTCAAAAGATGTCACCACAATTTGTATATAGACCATCGACTTTAAAACAGTCACCTACCAGAATAATATAGACCAACCACTTCAAAACATGTCACCTATCAGGAATTATATAGACCAGCCACCTCAAAACATGTCATCCATCATTTGTATATAGACCAGGCCACTCAAACAGATCACCTACCAGAATAATATAGACCAACACTTCAAAACAGGTCACCTACCAGAATAATATAGGGCCAGCCACCTCAAAAAACCTGTCACCCATCATTTGTAATAGACCAGGCCACTTCAAAACAGATCACCTACCAGAATAATATAGACCAACCACTTCAAAACAGGTCACCTACCAGAATAATGTAGGGCCAGCCACCTCAAAACATGTCACTCATCATTTGTATATAGACCAACCACTTCAAACAGGTCACCTACCAGAATATATAAACCTCTACCACTTCAAAACAGGTCTCACTACCGGGAATAATATAGGCCAGCCACCTCAAAACATGTCACGCATCTTTGTATATAGACAACCACTTCAAAACATGTCACCCATCATTTGTATATAGACCAACCACTTCATTCAAGACATGTCACCCATCATTTGTATATAGACCAACAACTTCAAGACATGTCAGCCATCATTTGTATATAGACCAATCACTTCAAGACATGTCACCCATCATTTGTTTTTAGACCAACTATTTCAAACATGTTATGTATATGCACGAACCTTTTCAAGCCACACATCTCATTTCCTATACATGTATATAGATTTACTACAACACATCAATCACATGTCGCATCACCATCACATACGTTGACCTACTTATGTCCAACCGGATAAGAAATTGGTTATTTTCTGAGAACATTATATAATCTTATACACATTCTTTAACCTTCATGTATTGAAACTATTTGACAGTCTTAAACCTTTTTGAATAACACCTTGATGAATACCAATACCAAACATAGTTCACTATGCCAATGACCTACTTAACATACTTATTCTGGTCAACAAAACTGTAAATCTCAATTCTCAGTGGCTGGTCTATATACAAATGATGGGTGACATGTTTTGAAGTGGCTGGCCTATATACATATGATGGGTGACATGTTTTGAAGTGGCTGGTCTATATACAAATAAATGGGTGACATGTTTTGAAGTGGCTGGTCTATATACAAATGATGGGTGACATGTTTTGAGGTGGCTGGTCTATATACATATGATGGGTGACATGTTTTGAAGTGGCTGGTCTATATACATATGATGGGTGACCTGTTATGAAGTGGCTGATCTATATACAAATGATGGGTGACATGTTTTGAAGTGGCTGGTCTATATACATATGATGGGTGACCTGTTTTGAAATGGCGGGTCTATATACAAATGATGGGTGACATGTTTTGATGTGGCTGGTCTATATACATATGATGGGTGACATGTTTTGAAGTGGCTGGTCTATATACATATGATGGGTGACCTGTTTTGAAGTGGCTGGTCTATATACATATGATGGGTGACATGTTTTGAGGTGGCTGGTCTATATACATATGATGGGTGACCTGTTTTGAAGTGGCTGGTCTATATACATATGATGGGTGACCTGTTTTGAAGTGGCTGGTCTATATACAAATGATGAGTGACATGTTTTGAGGTGGCTGGTCTATATACATATGATGGGTGACATGTTTTGAAGTGTCTGGTTTATATACAAATGATGGGTGACATGTTTTGAGGTGGCTGGTCTATATACATATGATGGGTGACATGTTTTGAAGTGGCTGGTCTATATACAAATGATGGGTGACATGTTTTGAAGTGGCTGGTCTATATACATATTGTGGTTGACATGTTTTCAAGTTGCTGGTCTATATACATATGATGGGTGACCTGTTTTGAAGTGGCTGGTCTATATACAAATGATGAGTGACATGTTTTGAGGTGGCTGTTCTATATACATACGATGGGGGACATGTTTTGAAGTGGCTGGTCTATATACATATGATGGGTGACATGTTTTGAGGTGGCTGGTCTATATACATATGATGGGTGACCTGTTTTGAAGTGGCTGGTCTATATACATATGATGGGTGACCTGTTTTGAAGTGGCTGGTCTATGTACAAATGATGAGTGACATGTTTTGAGGTGGCTGGTCTATATACATACGATGGGGGACATGTTTTGAAGTGGCTGGTCTATATACATATGATGGGTGACATGTTTTGAGGTGGCTGGTCTATATACATATGATGGGTGACCTGTTTTGAAGTGGCTGGTCTATATACTTACGGAAGGTGACCTGTTTTGAAGTAGCTGGTCTATATACAAATGATGGGTGACATGTTTTGAGGTGGCTGGTCTATATACATATGATGGGGGACATGTTTTGAAGTGGCTGGTCTATATACATATGATGGGTGACATGTTTTGAGGTGGCTGGTCTATATACATATGATGGGTGACATGTTTTGAAGTGGCTGGTCTATATACATATGATGGGTGACCTGTTTTGAATTGGCTGGTCTATATACAAATGATGGGTGACATGTTTTGAGGTGGGTGGTCTATATACTTACGATGGGGGACATGTTTTGAAGTGGCTGGTCTATATACATATGATGGGTGACATGTTTTGAGGTGGCTGGTCTATATACATCTGATGGGTGACATGTTTTGAAGTGGCTGGTCTATATACAAATGATGGGTGACATGTTTTGAAGTTGCTGGTCTATATACATGTTGTGGGTGACATGTTTTCAAGTTGCTGGTCTATATACATATGATGGGTGACCTGTTTTGAAGTGGCTGGTCTATATACATATGATGGGTGACCTGTTTTGAAGTGGCTGGTCTATATACAAATGATGAGTGACATGTTTTGAGGTGGCTGGTCTATATACATATGATGGGTGACATGTTTTGAAGTGTCTGGTTTATATACAAATGATGGGTGACATGTTTTGAGGTGGCTGGTCTATATACATATGATGGGTGACATGTTTTGAAGTGGCTGGTCTATATACAAATGATGGGTGACATGTTTTGAAGTGGCTGGTCTATATACATATTGTGGTTGACATGTTTTCAAGTTGCTGGTCTATATACATATGATGGGTGACCTGTTTTGAAGTGGCTGGTCTATATACAAATGATGAGTGACATGTTTTGAGGTGGCTGTTCTATATACATACGATGGGGGACATGTTTTGAAGTGGCTGGTCTATATACATATGATGGGTGACATGTTTTGAGGTGGCTGGTCTATATACATATGATGGGTGACCTGTTTTGAAGTGGCTGGTCTATATACATATGATGGGTGACCTGTTTTGAAGTGGCTGGTCTATGTACAAATGATGAGTGACATGTTTTGAGGTGGCTGGTCTATATACATACGATGGGGGACATGTTTTGAAGTGGCTGGTCTATATACATATGATGGGTGACATGTTTTGAGGTGGCTGGTCTATATACATATGATGGGTGACATGTTTTGAAGTGGCTGGTCTATATACAAATGATGGGTGACATGTTTTGAAGTGGCTGGTCTATATACATATTGTGGGAGACATGTTTTCAAGTTGCTGGTCTATATACATATGATGGGTGACCTGTTTTGAAGTGTCTGGTCTATATACAAATGATGGGCGACATGTTTTGAGGTGGCTGGTCTCTATACATACGATGGGGGACATGTTTTGAAGTGGCTGGTCTATATACATATGATGGGTGACCTGTTTTGAATTGGCTGGTCTATATACAAATAATGGGTGACATGTTTTGAGGTGGGTGGTCTATATACTTACGATGGGGGACATGTTTTGAAGTGGCTGGTCTATATACATATGATGGGTGACATGTTTTGAGGTGGCTGGTCTATATACATCTGATGGGTGACATGTTTTGAAGTGGCTGGTCTATATACAAATGATGGGTGACATGTTTTGAAGTGGCTGGTCTATATACATGTTGTGGGTGACATGTTTTCAAGTTGCTGGTCTATATACATATGATGGGTGACCTGTTTTGAAGTGGCTGGTCTATATACAAATGATGGGTGACATGTTTTGAGGTGGCTCGTCTATATACATACGATGGGGGACATGTTTTGAAGTGGCTGGTCTATATACATATGATGGGTGACCTGTTTTGAAGTGGCTGGTCTATATACAAATGATGGGTGACATGTTTTGAGGTGGATGGTCTATATACATACGATGGGGGACATGTTTTGAGGTGGGTGGTCTATATACATACGATGGGGGACATGTTTTGAAGTGGCTGGTCTATATACATATGATGGGTGACATGTTTTGAGGTGGCTTGTCTATATACATATGATGGGTGACATGTTTTGAAGTGGCTGGTCTATATACATATGATGGGTGACATGTTTTGAAGTGGCTGGTCTATATACATATGATGGGTGACCTGTTTTGAAGTGGCTGGTCTATATACAAATGATGGGTGACATGTTTTGAGGAGGCTGGTCTATATACATACGATGGGGGACATGTTTTGAAGTGGCTGGTCTATATACATATGATGGGTGACATGTTTTGAGGTGACTGGTCTATATACATATGATGGGTGACATGTTTTGAAGTGGCTGGTCTATATACATATGGTGGGTGACATGTTTTGAAGTGGCTGGCCTATATACTTACGAAAGGTGACCTGTTTTGAAGTGGCTGGTCTATATAAAAATGATGGGTGACATGTTTTGAGGTGGCTGGTCTATATACATATGATGGGGGACATGTTTTGAAGTGGCTGGTCTATATACATATGATGGGGGACATGTTTTGAAGTGGCTGGTCTATATACAAATGATGGGTGACATGTTTTGAAGTGGCTGGTCTATATACATATGGTGGGTACATGTTTTGAAGTGGCTGGTCTATATACAAATGATGGGTGACATGTTTTGAAGTGGCTGGTCTATATACATATGATGGGTGACATGTTTTGAAGTGGCTGGTCTATATACAAATGATGGGTGACATGTTTTAAAGTGGCTGGTCTATATACATATGGTGGGTGACATGTTTTGAAGTGGCTGGCCTATATACTTACGGAAGGTGACCTGTTTTGAAGTGGCTGGTCTATATACAAATGATAGGTGACATGTTTTTAAGTGGCTGGTCTATATACATATGGTGGGTGACATGTTTTGAAGTGGCTGGTCTATATACAAATGATGGGTGACATGTTTTGAAGTGGCTGGTCTATATACATATGGTGGGTGACATGTTTTAAAGTGGCTGGCCTATATACTTACGGAAGGTGACCTGTTTTGAAGTGGCTGGTCTATATACATATGGTGGGTGACATGTTTTGAAGTGGCTGGTCTATATACTTACGGAAGGTGACCTGTTTTGAAGTAGCTGGTCTATATACAAATGATGGGTGACATGTTTTGAGGTGGCTGGTCTATATACATATGATGGGGGACATGTTTTGAAGTGGCTGGTCTATATACATATGATGGGTGACATGTTTTGAGGTGGCTGGTCTATATACATATGATGGGTGACATGTTTTAAAGTGGCTGGTCTATATACATATGATGGGTCACCTGTTTTGAAGTGGCTGGTCTATATACAAATGATGGGTGACATGTTTTGAGGTGGCTGGTCTATATACATACGATGGGGGACATGTTTTGAAGTGGCTGGTCTATATACATATGATGGGTGACATGTTTTGAGGTGGCTGGTCTATATACATATGATGGGTGACATGTTTTGAAGTGGCTGGTCTATATACATATGATGGGTGACCTGTTTTGAAGTGGCTGGTCTATATACAAATGATGGGTGACATGTTTTGAGGTGGCTGGTCTATATGCATATGATGGGGGACATGTTTTGAAGTGGCTGGTCTATATACATATGATGGGTGACATGTTTTGAAGTGGCTGGTCTATATACAAATGATGGGTGACATGTTTTGAAGTGGCTGGTCTATATACATATGGTGGGTGACATGTTTTGAAGTGGCTGGCCTATATACTTACGGAAGGTGACCTGTTTTGAAGTGGCTGGTCTATATACAAATGATGGGTGACATGTTTTGAGGTGGCTGGTCTATATACATATGATGGGGGACATGTTTTGAAGTGGCTGGTCTATATACATATGATGGGTGACATGTTTTGAGGTGGCTGGTCTCTATACATATGATGGGTGACCTGTTTTAAAGTGGCTGGTCTATATACATATGATGGGTGACCTGTTTTGAAGTGGCTGGTCTATATACATATGATGGGTGACATGTTTTGAAGTGGCTGGTCTATATACATATGATGGGTGACCTGTTTTGAAGTGGCTGGTCTATATACAAATGATGGGTGACATGTTTTGAGGTGGCTGGTCTATATACATATGATGGGGGACATGTTTTGAAGTGGCTGGTCTATATACATATGATGGGTGACATGTTTTGAAGTGGCTGGTCTATATACAAATGATGGATGACATGTATTGAAGTGGCTGGTCTATATACATATGGTGGGTGACATGTTTTGAAGTGGCTGGCTTATATACTTACGGAAGGTGACCTGTTTTGAAGTGGCTGGTCTATATAAAAATGATGGGTGACATGTTTTGAGGTGGCTGGTCTATATACATATGATGGGGGACATGTTTTGAAGTGGCTGGTCTATATGCATATGATGGGGGACATGTTTTGAAGTGGCTGGTCTATATACATATGATGGGTGACATGTTTTGAAGTGGCTGGTCTATATACAAATAAATAGGTGACATGTTTTGAAGTGGCTGGTCTATATACAAATGATGGGTGACATGTTTTGAGGTGGCTGGTCTATATACATATGATGGGTGACATGTTTTGAGGTGGCTGGTCTATATACATATGATGGGTGACATGTTTTGAAGTGGCTGGTCTATATACATATGATGGGTGACCTGTTTTGAAGTGGCTGGTCTATATACAAATGATGGGTGACATGTTTTGAAGTGGCTGGTCTATATACATATAATGGGTGACCTGTTTTGAAGTGGCTGGTCTATATACAAATGATGGGTGACATGTTTTGAGGTGGCTGGTCTATATACATATGATGGGTGACCTGTTTTGAAGTGGCTGGTCTATATACAAATGATGGGTGACATGTTTTTAGGTGGCTGGTCTATATACATACGATGGGGGACATGTTTTGAAGTGGCTGGTCTATATACATATGATGGGTGACATGTTTTGAGGTGGCTGGTCTATATACATATGATGGGTGACATGTTTTGAAGTGGCTGGTCTATATACATATGATGGGTGACATGTTTTGAGGTGGCTGGTCTATATACATATGATGGGTGACATGTTTTGAAGTGGCTGGTCTATATACATATGATGGGTGACCTGTTTTGAAGTGGCTGGTCTATATACAAATGATGGGTGACATGTTTTGAGGTGGCTGGTCTATATACATATGATGGGGGACATGTTTTGAAGTGGCTGGTCTATATACATATGATGGGTGACATGTTTTGAAGTGGCTGGTCTATATACAAATGATGGATGACATGTTTTGAAGTGGCTGGTCTATATACATATGGTGGGTGACATGTTTTGAAGTGGCTGGCCTATATACTTACGGAAGGTGACCTGTTTTGAAGTGGCTGGTCTATATAAAAATGATGGGTGACATGTTTTGAGGTGGCTGGTCTATATACATATGATGGGGGACATGTTTTGAAGTGGCTGGTCTATATACATATGATGGGGGACATGTTTTGAAGTGGCTGGTCTATATACATATGATGGGTGACATGTTTTGAAGTGGCTGGTCTATATACAAATAAATAGGTGACATGTTTTGAAGTGGCTGGTCTATATACAAATGATGGGTGACATGTTTTGAGGTGGCTGGTCTATATACATATGATGGGTGACATGTTTTGAGGTGGCTGGTCTATATACATATGATGGGTGACATGTTTTGAAGTGGCTGGTCTATATACATATGATGGGTGACCTGTTTTGAAGTGGCTGGTCTATATACAAATGATGGGTGACATGTTTTGAAGTGGCTGGTCTATATACATATGATGGGTGACCTGTTTTGAAGTGGGTGGTCTATATACAAATGATGGGTGACATGTTTTGAGGTGGCTGGTCTATATACATATGATGGGGGACATGTTTTGAAGTGGCTGGTCTATATACATATGATGGGTGACCTGTTTTGAAGTGGCTGGTCTATATACAAATGATGGGTGACATGTTTTGAGGTGGCTGGTCTATATACATACGATTGGGGACATGTTTTGAAGTGGCTGGTCTATATACATATGATGGGTGACATGTTTTGAGGTGGCTGGTCTATATACATATGATGGGTGACATGTTTTGAAGTGGCTGGTCTATATACATATGATGGGTGACCTGTTTTGAAGTGGCTGGTCTATATACAAATGATGGGTGACATGTTTTGAGGTGGCTGGTCTATATACAAATATTGGTGACATGTTTTGAAGTGGCTGGTCTGTATACATATGATGGGTGACATGTTTTGAAGTGCTTGGTCTATATAATTCCACTTACCAGAAAACGAATTCGCACAATTGATGTCTGGCGTGACATTCAATTACTTTCTCTAACATCTGTTCGCTGCTCACCCACCCTCGAACGCAATTGGAGGCAATCGAGTGGATTGTAAATCCCTCGATTGAGCTGTATGTTTCTTCAACAGACATTACAGTCGATTTCTATTTGAACAATGTTCATATGTCTATCATTTAAACTATCTGAAGTTTGTTACCAATCTAGTTAAACGTCAGGTTATGATAACATTTTAACGAATTTATCATTTTACCGCTAGTTTTCATGTTGTTTACTGTTGAAGAGTTGGAGATCAAGGGAGTTAACTCGGTGTACGCAAGAAGATGACGTCATGTAATCGAAGTGGTAGGTATTTAGTGAATCCCCATATTGGTTATAGCCCATTGGTTATAACAGCGTAAATGAGTCTCAATTGCCCTTCAATAGTAAAGTTAGAATGTTGACAACCTGTTAAAAACTCAAACCTCGTTAGAATTCTGGGAAACTTACTTTATCATGCAAATAAACATGTCTGCTATTAAACATCAACAAGGAAATAGGGGGTTTAATACCTTCTAAGAAACATTTCTTCAGTTGTATACTAACACCGGGTCAAAGGTCAACACTATTTTTACCCCTTGCAATTTCATACCCTGTCTAATTTCACTTCTCAAATTTATATCAAAATCTGTCAAAAACATGATGAGCTGCATTTTCAAATATCAACAACATGTCTAGAATACAGTTACAGCCAAAAAATAACAGGAAACTGCACTAAAAAAAGTTTTTAAAGAAAAAACGATTAACACTCTTTAATACAGAACTACTTTAGACTGCACCAGGCGAGCACATCCTGTTGATTTAGTGTAATTAGACCTATTTGGGAACATGTGACCTGATTTATTACGAAGCAAGATGGCCAAGCTTAAAACTAGCAGATGCCACCATAAAAGCAAATTTGATCAATTTTGAGACAGGCATGCTATTTGTTTCAGAAAAAGAAAAAAAAGTAGAAAAAATACATATTTGTTTTGTTTCTTTTAAAATGAAAAATATTTAATAAGTTTGATTTTTTCCTGTGTTGACACATAGTGGCAATCTAGGTCAACACATCTGGATACAAATGACCTTATGAAAAGACATTGCATGATGGGAATGGGATTTTTACAAACTACCCCTGTAATTAGCGACCACTGGCAAACGGGAATCACCATAATGGCTAAAAGTCGTCCTATAGAAACCACAGCACCCAAACGGAGTGGCACCGATTAACCATAGATATGGAGTGGCACCGTAGATACGGAGTGATACCGTAGATAACGGAGTGGCACCGTAGATACGGAGTGGCACCGTAGATACGGAGTGATACTAGATACGGAGTGACACCATAGATACGGAGTGGCACTGTAGATACGGAGTGACACCATAAATAACGGAGTGGCACTGTAGATACGGAGTGGCACCGTAGATACGGAGTGACACTAGATACGGAGTGACACCATAGATACGGAGTGGCACTGTAGATACAGAGTGACACCATAAATAACGGAGAGGCACTGTAGATACGGAGTGGCACCGTAGATACGGAGTGACACTGTAAATAACGGAGTGGCACTGTAGATACGGAGTGGCACCGTAGATACGGAGTGGAACTTTAATTTTCACTACGGGCAAAAAAGCAATACTGAATAGTCGTCATGTTAAAGAACCTTTTTCCTAGATAACTCATTGCAACGTATTTAATTTTAATAACGTACTTGTTATCAAATTGCCCTGGTAGATTTTATATAGTGTAACAAGGGAAGTAACTGTTCCTACCCGATTTGTGATTCGATGTTCGAGTTGTTCCCCTTTGATGTTCTTCGCTTAGACGTGTTTCTTTCTTGTTTTATGAGTCGGTGAGTGATGCAATTAACATGTCGCCAGTTGTTAATCATTTACCCATTTTAACCAATCAAACCAATACTATACCTCCGACAAACAGTAGCACGTGCAACGGTATAATAAAGCACGTTCAGCTGTATTATAATATAACCTATTGTCAATATACTCCGACATCAACAATTGGGCGGAGATATCTAAGTTAATTGGGATGCAAATCGAAGATGTACGGCAGCGGAATTGACCGGATGCTGTTACTGGAAACGGCTCGTTTTATAAATATTATAATTAATTTTCGCCTATGAAATGCACAAACGTGATACAGTTGTTGTTATCGAGGAAAAAATGCTCAGTTGATGTTAACATGGACGTTTTGCCTTTGTTTGCTGATCTTTTGCATGTTTCCACCCATTATTACTTAATAAAAATAATAATGTGTGGAAAAAAAATACATATATTATTATTGCTGATGTCAGGTGAAGCCGCAGTTGGTTGAGTCACTCGGGGGCATCAGGCGAGGCGTCGTGGTTCCTGAACCCGAGGCGTCACACGAAGATACGAGTGTGAAGAATGCTATTTACCTGTATCAGTAACCAGCATTCATGATGAGTTGGGTTCCAACATGTACGTTAATCTTATGTTACTCCTTTCCAAGACCCCTGAAGACAATTCAAACATGTCTCTCTGATTGATGGGCAACTGATTTTGCAGCCCAAGTCTTCGGGGTCTACCATTGTTGATGTTCAGCAATGGACAGGTGCATTTTTAATTTATATAAGTGTTTATACCTCCTTTCATCCAGAGGCAACGTCTTGTCTGTTAAAATCCGTAAGTATTATTCGTTTTGGAGCCCAAAGTTTTGGTGTGTGTGTATTTCTAAGGATTATAGTCCCTCCACCTACGACAGGCGTTCTACCCGACAATTATAGGCACAATGTCTGGACTTTTATCTGTGTGTTGCTGTGTTGTTGCTGTGTGATGTGATGATATGTCTACTTGAAGCAGCGAACTCAATGGTTTTTTTATAGTGCTGCCACACTGGAATACCACGCCGTAGTAGACATGATACCCCCACCCACCCAGTCACATTATTCTGACACTGGTCAATCAGTCGTAGCACTACCCATTATTTGCTCGTCAGGCAACGGTTACAAGCGACTACTCCATTTTTAAAGTCTTTGGTATGACGCGGTCAGGGGACTCGAACCCACGACCTCCCGAATGCAAGGCAGATGCTATAACCACTACACCACAATGCTTCGGTCTAAAGTTTTGGTGGTCTGGGTTGGAAATTATATGATGAGAAATACAGGTTGAAGAAAGCCTGTTCTGAAAGCTCGGACAAGTTCAAAATCCAGCTATATCGGAATAGTAACAACTGAGGTATGGCCCTTGATTTAGTTAAAAATGCTATATTTTGCCTCGTTAAGACGATAGGGGCTTCATTGTTCATCCGATCTTTACCAAACTTTATCAGATTGTTAATGTCATTTAAAGCTCGAACAAGTTCGAAAACCACCCATATCGGATAAGTAACAGCGGAGTTATGGCCCTTGATTTAGTTAAAAATGCTATATTTTGCCTCGTTAAAGCTACAGAGTCCCTATATCAATCGATTTCTTCTTTGTAGGCGTGTATTTATTTGTAACTTCATGTTCACCAGCTCATGTCGAAATCGGGTATTTAAGCGAGCAAATATAGCGCAAGAAATCATTTACTGTATATACATCGACCAGTGCACATCGTACCTATACACAGGTAACAGTAATTTTTACAGACAAAAAAAAGTTAGCTTCTTTCGGGGCTCGAACACACGACATTCTGATTTCAAGTCCTGTGCTCTATCCACTGAACTACAACGCTACTTGCGAAAATAGTATACTAACTACCATATGTTATGAGGCAAAATAACTTAACATATTTGAACGCAACTAAAGATGGATCAATAAATATGCAGTCCATATTGTCGCACGTGTAAATTAACATTGCCTGGTGTAATACTGTATCTTATCAATATTTAACTAATACTTCGCCTCAAATCAACCATATCTCGACTTGTTATTTAGCGCTTGACGAGTTTGTGTGCGCGCTCTTGTTATTACGTAATGCCTATTTAGTGTTAAAAAGGCTACAAAATACCAATAAAGAGCAGTGGTCTAGAGGTTCAGCGTACATCTTTCAAATCTTTCAAGTGCATGGCTTTGGTTCAAATCCCGTTCCGGGCAACTATTTTTTATCACATATATTCTGGAGCCGTATATTTATCGATGTTACCTGTACGGAGGCTAAATAAAAATGTGAAATTTTACGTATCGATTTCTCCTTATATACCGACTTTTGGGGTGTTCGTCGATTTGAAACTACTTCACACGTGACTCATTCATATTCATGAGTTATTACCAGTTAAAATAGGGACTGTACAGCTTTAAGACGATAGGGGCTTCATTGTGCATCCGATCTTTACCAAACTTTAGGATTGTTAATATCAATGAAAGCTCGGACAAGTTCGAAAACCAGCCAGATTGGACCAGTAACAGCGGAGTTATGGCCCTTGATTTAGTTAAAAATTATATATTTTGCCTCATTAATACGATAGGGCCTCCATTTTTCATCCGATCTTTACCAAACTTCTTTTTTTTCTTCTTCTTTTTTTGTTACATACCCATTAAAAAATACCCACGCCAGACCACACACACACACACACACACACACACACACACACACTTGTGAAATTTCATTCATACAAGAAAGTGGGACAAATTAAAAAATACTCATGCCAGACTAGACACAGCAGACTTATTGCCCATGATTAGATTACCAGGTGAGCGATCTAAGGACATCCTAGCCCTGTTGTTTTTGCAATGTTTTAAAGAAGTACTGGAGGGAATTTTATGTCGACAGCCCTTGATTTTAGAGCCGTTTTGGGGCGTCCGTGGCTGAGTGGTTAACGTCTCTGACTTGAAATCACTTGCCCCTCACCGCTGTAGGTTCGATCCCTCAGGGGCCTAGGAATCTTTATGTGAGGAAGCTATCCAGCTGGCTTGCGGAACGTCGGTGGTTCTACCCAGGTGCCCGCCCGTGCACGAAAATTGCCCGGAGGGGCACCTGGGGTCTTTCTCCACCAATGGAAGCTGGAAAGTCGCCATATGACCTTGGCTGTTGGTGCGACTATAAAATCCAATTCAATAAACAATAAGAGCCGTTTTAGGAAGTAGAGCATCCACAGGCCCGCTTTGGTCTCTTGTTTACTGTTTAGAGGGAAACAGATTTTGCGATTGTTTTCTTTTTTTTAAACAAATATTTGCTTCCTGTGTGCCATGGTCTTGGCAACGGAGAATGACTGTAACAAATCCTTTAGAACTGACTGAACATTTCACAGAGGAATTTTTGATAATTTCCTCATATACCTGTTAGCATAGTCAACAGTTGAAATAATGCTGTTCATTGTGCTTGTACCTCTGCTTCGGGTGACTGCACTGTGGATGATGTAAAACTAATAACATCGTGTTTTCAATGTTTCTGGTTGCCACAACAGAAACAGATCGGTTGAATTCAGAAGTTCTTTTAGACAATGGTTGTGTAGGTCTTCTCCGCGTATGGAAAGATTTTTGTCCATGAGCAGTTTTAACGAATGATCACATGCAATAACAAAAAAAGTGAAATAAGTCTATTGTGCTATTGTGGAATGTAGCTGACATATTTATTCTAACTGGACATAAAATATTGTGACTTTCTAGCAATTCTATACTCTTATAAAACTATTATTTTTAACACATGTTAGGCCATATATAGCGATCGATTTTGTTTTTATGGTAGAATCAGACCACGCCATTTCTTTCATGAGTAGATCAGTATTGTATACCTCCCGCCATTCAGAAGAATTAATGGTTCTGACAGGGGTGTAAACTTCCACTCGCACGCTTGCCCAACACAACAATTTTGAGTGCAGGGCAAGAGCCATTTTCTAGTTTTTAGCTCTACTGGCCGAAGGCCAGCAGAGCTTATGGGATGCAAAAAAGGATTACATATTGCTAATCTTAACGTACATCATATAATGCCAAAGATTGATGAAATAAAATACCACTTAGCCCAACCAAACTCGACAGATATATTAGGGCTCTGTGAAACTTTTCTTACTGCAAATACAGATGATAATGATATATATATCAACAACTTTACATTTGAAAGAAAAGACAGGAAAGGTTAACAGGGAGGTGGTATCATACTATATATCGCTAATAAAGTTCCGTATACACGCCGTGACGACCTTGAGCATGATGCTATTGAGTCTGTATGGATAGAGATAAAGTATCCTAATTGTACAGCTTTCCTATTAAATTTTGTTTATCGAGCACCTGATTCGAAAGTATCATGGATTGAATTATTTGAAACTCAGCTTGACAAGTTGGATCATTTGAATTTAGAAATTCATATATTAGGAGATTTCAATATCAACTATTTAACAGAAACGGATTCTGAAAAGTATAGTAATCAACGATGGGCCAATACTATTTTAAAATTTGGTCTTAATCAAATGGTAAATACGCCTACCAGAATAAGTAAAAACAGTTCTACAACAATCGACCATATATATACTACAAGATCCGATCTAATATGTGAAATTAAAGTACCTGTTTACAGTATAAGTGATCACTATCCAGTATGCTTTTCACGATTGACACATAATGTTAAGTCAGGGCGAGTTACCCATGAGACAATCAAATACAGATCTGTTAAGCAATTCGATGAACATACATTCTGTAATGATTTAGCAAAATCACCATTCGAAATAGTTGAATTTTTTGTTGATCCAAATGAGTCATTAAATGTATTCTATACAATATTAAATACTATTCTAGAAAAGCATGCACCTATTCGAGAAAAGAGAATAAAACATGAAACCCAGCCTGGGTGGTTTGCTGATGAGATTAAGAACGCTATTTATCAGAGAGATAAGCTACTTAAAGAAAAACAGTTTGAACAATATAAATTATTACGCAATAAAATTTCATTCATGATAAAGAAAA
>JAWPHD010023220.1:0-22722 GCA_037043455.1 Cyrtodaria siliqua | reverse complement strand
ATATATATGCGTAAGAACTGAATATATATGCGTTAGAACGGAATATATATGTGTAAGAACTGAATATATATGTGTAAGAACTGAATATATGCGTAAGAACTGAATATATATGTGTAAGAACTAAATATATTTGTGTAAGAACTGAATATATATGTGTAAGAACTGAATATATATGCATAAGAACTGAATATATATGCGTAAGAACTGAATATATATGCGTTAGAACGGAATATATATGCGTTAGAACTGAATATATATGTGTAAGAACTGAATATATATGTGTAAGAACTGAATATATATGTGTTAGAACGGAATATATATGTGTAAGAACTGAATATATATGTGTAAGAACTGAATATATATGTGTAAGAGCTGAATATACATGTGAAAGAACTGAATATATATGCGTAAGAACTGAATATATATGCGTAAGGTCGGAATATATGTGTAAGAACTGAACATATATGCGTAAGAATTGAATATATATGCGTAAGAACTGAATATATGCGTTAGAACTGAATATATGCGTAAGAACTGAATATATATGTGTAAGAACTGAATATATTTGTGTAAGAACTGCATATATATGTGTAAGAACTGAATATATATGTGTAAGAACTGAATATATATGTGAAAGAACTGAATATATATGTGTTAGAACGGAATATATATGTGTAAGAACTGAATATATATATGCGTAAGAACGGAATATATATGTGTAAGAACTGAATATATATGTGTAAAAACTGAATATATATGTGTTAGAACTGAATATATATGTGTAAGAACTGAATATATATGTGTAAGAACTGAATATATATGTGTAAGAGTTGAATATATATGTGTAAGAACTGAATATATATGCGTAAGAACTGAATATATATGCGTAAGATCGGAATATATGTGTAAGAACTGAACATATATGCGTAAGAATTGAATATATATGCGTAAGAACTGAATATATGCGTAAGAACTGAATATATGCGTAAGAACTGAATATATATGTGTAAGACCTGAATATATTTGTGTAAGAACTGCATATATATGTGTAAAAACTGAATATATATGCGTAAGAACGGAATATATTTGGGTTAGAACTGAATATATATGTGTAGGAACTGAATATATATGTGTTAGAACGGAATATATATGAATAAGAACTCAATATATATGTGTAAGAACTGAATATATATGTGTAAGAGCTAAATATATATGTGTAAGAACTGAATATATATGCGTAAGAACTGAATATATATGCGTAAGAACTAAATATATATGCGTTAGAACGGAATATATATGCGTAAGAACGGAATATATATGTGTAAGAACTGAATATATTTGTGTAAGAACTGAATATATATGTGTAAGAACTGAATATATATGCGTAAGAACGGAATATATATGTGTAAGAACTGAATATATATGTGTAAGAACTGAATATATGCGTAAGAACTGAATATATATGTGTAAGAACTGAATATATTTGTGTAAGAACTGAATATATATGTGAAAGAACTGAATATATATGCGTAAGAACTGAATATATATGCGTAAGAACTGAATATATATGCGTTAGAACGGAATATATATGCGTAAGAACTGAATATATATGTGTAAGAACTGAATATATTTGTGTAAGAACTGAATATTTATGTGTAAGAACTGAATATATATGTGTTAGAACGGAATATATATGTGTAAGAACTGAATATATATGTGTAAGAACTGAATATATATGTGTAAGAGCTGAATATACATGTGTAAGAACTGAATATATATGCGTAAGAACTGAATATATATGTGTAAGAGCTAAATATATATGCGTAAGAACTGAATATATATGCGTAAGAACTGAATATATATGCGTTAGAACGGAATATATATGCGTAAGAACGGAATATATATGTGTAAGTACTGAATATATTTGTGTAAGAACTGAATATATATGTGTAAGAACTGAATATATATGCGTAAGAACGGAATATATATGTCTAAGAACTGAATATATATGTGTAAGAACTGAATATATGCGTAAGAACTGAATATATATGTGTAAGAACTGATATATTTGTGTAAGAACTGAATATATATGTGTAAGAACTGAATATATATGCGTAAGAACTGAATATATATGCGTAATAACTGAATATATATGCGTAAGAACTGAATTTATATGCTTAAGAACGGAATATATAAGCGTAAGTACTGAATATATATGTGTAAGAACTGAATATATATGTTTAAGAACTGAATATACATGCGTAAGAACGGAATATATATGTGTAAGAACTGAATATATATGTATAAGAACTGAATATATATGTGTAAGAACTGAATATATATGTGTAAGAACTGAATATATGCGTAAGAACTGAATATATGCGTAAGAACTGAATATATATGTGTAAGAACTGAATATATATGCGTAAGAACGGAATATATATGTGTAAGAACTGAATACATATGTGTAAGAACTGAATATATATGTGTTAGAACGGAATATATATGTGTAAGAACTGAATATATATGTGTAAGAACTGAATATATATGTGTAAGAGCTGAATATACATGTGTAAGAACTGAATATATATGCGTAAGAACTGAATATATATGCGTAAGATCGGAATATATGTGTAAGAACTGACCATATATGCGTAAGAATTGAATATATATGCGTAAGAACTGAATATATGCGTAAGAACTGAATATATGCGTAAGAACTGAATATATATGTGTAAGAACTGAATATATTTGTGTAAGAACTGCATATATATGTGTAAGAACTGAATATATATGTGTAAGAACTGAATATATATGTGAAAGAACTGAATATATATGTGTTAGAACGGAATATATATGTGTAAGAACTGAATATATATATGCGTAAGAACGGAATATATATGTGTAAGAACTGAATATATATGTGTAAAAACTGAATATATATGTGTTAGAACTGAATATATATGTGTAAGAACTGAATATATATGTGTAAGAACTGAATATATATGTGTAAGAGCTGAATATATATGTGTAAGACTGAATATATATGCGTAAGAACTGAATATATATGCGTAAGATCGGAATATATGTGTAAGAACTGAACATATATGCGTAAGAACTGAATATATGCGTAAGAACTGAATATATATGTGTAAGACCTGAATATCTTTGTGTAAGAACTGCATATATATGTGTAAAAACTGAATATATATGCGTAAGAACGGAATATATATGTGTAAGAACTGAATATATATGTGTAAGAACTGAATATATATGTGTTAGAACGGAATATATATGAATAAGAACTCAATATATATGTGTAAGAACTGAATATATATGTGTAAGAGCTAAATATATATGCGTAAGAACTGAATATATATGCGTAAGAACTGAATATATATGCGTTAGAACGGAATATATATGCGTAAGAACGGAATATATATGTGTAAGAACTGAATATATTTGTGTAAGAACTGAATATATATGTGTAAGAACTGAATATATATGCGTAAGAACGGAATATATATGTCTAAGAACTGAATATATATGTGTAAGAACTGAATATATGCGTAAGAACTGAATATATATGTGTAAGAACTGAATATATTTGTGTAAGAACTGAATATATATGTGTAAGAACTGAATATATATGCGTAAAAACTGAATATATATGCGTAATAACTGAATATATATGCGTAAGAACTGAATTTATATGCTTAAGAACGGAATATATAAGCGTAAGAACTGAATATATATGTGTATGAACTGAATATATATGTTTAAGAACTGAATATACATGCGTAAGAACGGAATATATATGTGTATGAACTGAATATATATGTATAAGAACTGAATATATATGTGTAAGAACTGAATATATATGTGTAAGAACTGAATATATGCATAAGAACTGAATATATATGTGTAAGAACTGAATATATATGCGTAAGAACGGAATATATATGTGTAAGAACTGAATATATAAGGTAAGAACTGAATATATATGTGTTAGAACGGAATATATATGTGTAAGAACTGAATATATATGTGTAAGAGCTGAATATATATGTGTAAGAGCTGAATATACATGTGTAAGAACTGAATATATATGCGTAAGAACTGAATATATATGCGTAAGATCGGAATATATGTGTAAGAACTGAACATATATGCGTAAGAATTGAATAATATGCGTAAGAACTGAATATATGCGTAAGAACTGAATATATGCGTAAGAACTGAATATATATGTGTAAGAACTGAATATATTTGTGTAAGAACTGCATATATATGTGTAAGAACTGAATATATATGTGTAAGAACTGAATATATATGTGAAGGAACTGAATATATATGTGTTAGAACGTAATATATATGTGTAAGAACTGAATATATATATGCGTAAGAACGGAATATATATGTGTAAGAACAGAATATATATGTGTAAAAACTGAATATATATGTGTTAGTACTGAATATATATGTGTAAGAACTGAATATATATGTGTAAGAACTGAATATATATGTGTAAGAGCTGAATATACATGTGTAAGAACTGAATATATATGCGTAAGAACTGAATATATATGCGTAAGATCGGAATATATGTGTAAGAACTGAACATATATGCGTAAGAATTGAATATATATGTGTAAGAACTGAATATATTTGTGTAAGAACTGCATATATATGTGTAAGAACTGAATATATATGTGTAAGAACTGAATATATATGTGAAAGAACTGAATATATATGTGTTAGAACGGAATATATATGTGTAAGAACTGAATATATATATGCGTAAGAACGGAATATATATGTGTAAGAACTGAATATATATGTGTAAAAACGGAATATATATGTGTTAGAACTGAATATATATGTGTAAGAACTGAATATATATGTGTAATAACTGATTATATATGTGTAAGAGCTGAATATATATGTGTAAGAACTGAATATATATGCGTAAGAACTGAATATATATGCGTAAGATCGGAATATATGTGTAAGAACTGAACATATATGCGTAAGAATTGAATATATATGTGTAAGAACTGAATATATGCGTAAGAACTGAATATATGCGTAAGAACTGAATATATATGTGTAAGACCTGAATATATTTGTGTAAGAACTGCATATATATGTGTAAAAACTGAATATATATGCGTAAGAACGGAATATATATGTGTAAGAACTGAATATATATGTGTAAGACTGAATATATATGTGTAAGAGCTGTATATATATGCGTAAGAACTGAATATATGCGTAAGAACTGAATATATGCGTAAGAACTGAATATATATGTGTAAGAACTGAATATATTTGTGTAAGAACTGCATATATATGTGTAAGAAATGAATATATATGCGTAAGAAAGAAATATATATGTGTAAGAACTGAATATATATGTGTAAGAACTGAATATATATGTGTTAGAACTGAATATATATGTGTAAGAACTGAATATATATGTGTCAGAACTGAATATATATGTGTAAGAGCTGAATATATATGTGTAAGTACTGAATATATGTGTAAGAACTGAATATATATGCGTAAGGTCGGAATATATGTGTAAGAACTGAACATATATGCGTAAGAATTGAATATATATGCGTAAAAACTGAATATATGCGTAAGAACTGAATATATGCGTAATAACTGAATATATATGTGTAAGAACTAAATATATTTGTGTAAGAACTGAATATATATGTGTAAGAACTGAATATATATGCGTAAGAACTGAATATATATGCGTAAGAACTGAATATATATGCGTTAGAACGGAATATATATGTGTAAGAACTGAATATATATGTGTAAGAACTGAATATATGCGTAAGAACTGAATATATATGTGTAAGAACTAAATATATTTGTGTAAGAACTGATATATATGTGTAAGAACTGAATATATATGCGTAAGAACTGAATATATATGCGTAAGAACTGAATATATATGCGTTAGAACGGAATATATATGCGTTAGAACTGAATATATATGTGTAAGAACTGAATATATATGTGTAAGAACTGAATATATATGTGTTAGAACGGAATATATATGTGTAAGAACTGAATATATATGTGTAAGAACTGAATATATATGTGTAAGAGCTGAATATACATGTGTAAGAACTGAATATATATGCGTAAGAACTGAATATATATGCGTAAGATCGGAATATATGTGTAAGAACTGAACATATATGCGTAAGAATTGAATATATATGCGTAAGAACTGATATATGCGTTAGAACTGAATATATGCGTAAGAACTGAATATATATGTGTAAGAACTGAATATATTTGTGTAAGAACTGCATATATATGTGTAAGAACTGAATATATATGTGTAAGAACTGAATATATATGTGAAAGAACTGAATATATATGTGTTAGAACGGAATACATATGTGTAAGAACTGAATATATATATGCGTAAGAACGGAATATATATGTGTAAGAACTGAATATATATGTGTAAAAACTGAATATATATGTGTTAGAACTGAATATATATGTGTAAGAACTGAATATATATGTGTAAGAACTGAATATATATGTGTAAGAGTTGAATATATATGTGTAAGAACTGAATATATATGCGTAAGAACTGAATATATATGCGTAAGATCGGAATATATGTGTAAGAACTGAACATATATGCGTAAGAATTGAATATATATGCGTAAGAACTGAATATATGCGTAAGAACTGAATATATGCGTAAGAACTGAATATATATGTGTCAGACCTGATTATATTTGTGTAAGAACTGCATATATATGTGTAAAAACTGAATATATATGCGTAAGAACGGAATATATTTGGGTTAGAACTGAATATATATGTGTAAGAACTGAATATATATGTGTTAGAACGGAATATATATGAATAAGAACTCAATATATATGTGTAAGAACTGAATATATATGTGTAAGAGCTAAATATATATGTGTAAGAACTGAATATATATGCGTAAGAACTGAATATATATGCGTAAGAACTAAATATATATGCGTTAGAACGGAATATATATGCGTAAGAACGGAATATATATGTGTAAGAACTGAATATATTTGTGTAAGAACTGAATATATATGTGTAAGAACTGAATATATATGCGTAAGAACGGAATATATATGTGTAAGAACTGAATATATATGTGTAAGAACTGAATATATGCGTAAGAACTGAATATATATGTGTAAGAACTGAATATATTTGTGTAAGAACTGAATATATATGTGAAAGAACTGAATATATATGCGTAAGAACTGAATATATATGCGTAAGAACTGAATATATATGCGTTAGAACGGAATATATATGCGTAAGAACTGAATATATATGTGTAAGAACTGAATATATTTGTGTAAGAACTGAATATTTATGTGTAAGAACTGAATATATATGTGTTAGAACGGAATATATATGTGTAAGAACTGAATATATATGTGTAAGAACTGAATATATATGTGTAAGAGCTGAATATACATGTGTAAGAACTGAATATATATGCGTAAGAACTGAATATATATGTGTAAGAGCTAAATATATATGCGTAAGAACTGAATATATATGCGTAAGAACTGAATATATATGCGTTAGAACGGAATATATATGCGTAAGAACGGAATATATATGTGTAAGTACTGAATATATTTGTGTAAGAACTGAATATATATGTGTAAGAACTGAATATATATGCGTAAGAACGGAATATATATGTCTAAGAACTGAATATATATGTGTAAGAACTGAATATATGCGTAAGAACTGAATATATATGTGTAAGAACTGAATATATTTGTGTAAGAACTGAATATATATGTGTAAGAACTGAATATATATGCGTAAGAACTGAATATATATGCGTAATAACTGAATATATATGCGTAAGAACTGAATTTATATGCTTAAGAACGGAATATATAAGCGTAAGTACTGAATATATATGTGTAAGAACTGAATATATATGTTTAAGAACTGAATATACATGCGTAAGAACGGAATATATATGTGTAAGAACTGAATATATATGTATAAGAACTGAATATATATGTGTAAGAACTGAATATATATGTGTAAGAACTGAATATATGCGTAAGAACTGAATATATGCGTAAGAACTGAATATATATGTGTAAGAACTGAATATATATGCGTAAGAACGGAATATATATGTGTAAGAACTGAATACATATGTGTAAGAACTGAATATATATGTGTTAGAACGGAATATATATGTGTAAGAACTGAATATATATGTGTAAGAACTGAATATATATGTGTAAGAGCTGAATATACATGTGTAAGAACTGAATATATATGCGTAAGAACTGAATATATATGCGTAAGATCGGAATATATGTGTAAGAACTGACCATATATGCGTAAGAATTGAATATATATGCGTAAGAACTGAATATATGCGTAAGAACTGAATATATGCGTAAGAACTGAATATATATGTGTAAGAACTGAATATATTTGTGTAAGAACTGCATATATATGTGTAAGAACTGAATATATATGTGTAAGAACTGAATATATATGTGAAAGAACTGAATATATATGTGTTAGAACGGAATATATATGTGTAAGAACTGAATATATATATGCGTAAGAACGGAATATATATGTGTAAGAACTGAATATATATGTGTAAAAACTGAATATATATGTGTTAGAACTGAATATATATGTGTAAGAACTGAATATATATGTGTAAGAACTGAATATATATGTGTAAGAGCTGAATATATATGTGTAAGAACTGAATATATATGCGTAAGAACTGAATATATATGCGTAAGATCGGAATATATGTGTAAGAACTGAACATATATGCGTAAGAACTGAATATATGCGTAAGAACTGAATATATATGTGTAAGACCTGAATATATTTATGTAAGAACTGCATATATATGTGTAAAAACTGAATATATATGCGTAAGAACGGAATATATATGTGTAAGAACTGAATATATATGTGTAAGAACTGAATATATATGTGTTAGAACGGAATATATATGAATAAGAACTCAATATATATGTGTAAGAACTGAATATATATGTGTAAGAGCTAAATATATATGCGTAAGAACTGAATATATATGCGTAAGAACTGAATATATATGCGTTAGAACGGAATATATATGCGTAAGAACGGAATATATATGTGTAAGAACTGAATATATTTGTGTAAGAACTGAATATATATGTGTAAGAACTGAATATATATGCGTAAGAACGGAATATATATGTCTAAGAACTGAATATATATGTGTAAGAACTGAATATATGCGTAAGAACTGAATATATATGTGTAAGAACTGAATATATTTGTGTAAGAACTGAATATATATGTGTAAGAACTGAATATATATGCGTAAGAACTGAATATATATGCGTAATAACTGAATATATATGCGTAAGAACTGAATTTATATGCTTAAGAACTGAATATATAAGCGTAAGAACTGAATATATATGTGTATGAACTGAATATATATGTTTAAGAACTGAATATACATGCGTAAGAACGGAATATATATGTGTATGAACTGAATATATATGTATAAGAACTGAATATATATGTGTAAGAACTGAATATATATGTGTAAGAACTGAATATATGCGTAAGAACTGAATATATATGTGTAAGAACTGAATATATATGCGTAAGAACGGAATATATATGTGTAAGAACTGAATATATAAGGTAAGAACTGAATATATATGTGTTAGAACGGAATATATATGTGTAAGAACTGAATATATATGTGTAAGAGCTGAATATATATGTGTAAGAGCTGAATATACATGTGTAAGAACTGAATATATATGCGTAAGAACTGAATATATATGCGTAAGATCGGAATATATGTGTAAGAACTGAACATATATGCGTAAGAATTGAATAATATGCGTAAGAACTGAATATATGCGTAAGAACTGAATATATGCGTAAGAACTGAATATATATGTGTAAGAACTGAATATATTTGTGTAAGAACTGCATATATATGTGTAAGAACTGAATATATATGTGTAAGAACTGAATATATATGTGAAGGAACTGAATATATATGTGTTAGAACGTAATATATATGTGTAAGAACTGAATATATATATGCGTAAGAACGGAATATATATGTGTAAGAACAGAATATATATGTGTAAAAACTGAATATATATGTGTTAGTACTGAATATATATGTGTAAGAACTGAATATATATGTGTAAGAACTGAATATATATGTGTAAGAGCTGAATATATATGTGTAAGAACTGAATATATATGCGTAAGAACGGAATATATATGTGTAAGAACTGAATATATATGTGTAAGAACTGTATATATATGTGTTAGAACGGAATAGATATGAATAAGAACTCAATATATATGTGTAAGAACTGAATATATATGTGTAAGAGCTAAATATATATGTGTAAGAACTGAATATATATGCGTAAGAACTGAATATATATGCGTAAGAACTGAATATATATGCGTTAGAACGGAATATATATGCGTCAGAACGGAATATATATGTGTAAGAACTGAATATATGTGTTAGAACGGAATATATATGTGTAAGAACTGAATATATATATGCGTAAGAACGGAATATATATGTGTAAGAACTGAATATATATGTGTAAAAACTGAATATATATGTGTTAGAACTGAATATATATGTGTAAGAACTGAATATATATGTGTAAGAACTGAATATATATGTGTAAGAGCTGAATATATATGTGTAAGAACTGAATATATATGCGTAAGAACTGAATATATATGCGTAAGATCGGAATATATGTGTAAGAACTGAACATATATGCGTAAGAACTGAATATATGCGTAAGAACTGAATATATATGTGTAAGACCTGAATATATTTGTGTAAGAACTGCATATATATGTGTAAAAACTGAATATATATGCGTAAGAACGGAATATATATGTGTAAGAACTGAATATATATGTGTAAGAACTGAATATATATGTGTTAGAACGGAATATATATGAACAAGAACTCAATATATATGTGTAAGAACTGAATATATATGTGTAAGAGCTAAATATATATGCGTAAGAACTGAATATATATGCGTAAGAACTGAATATATATGCGTTAGAACGGAATATATATGCGTAAGAACGGAATATATATGTGTAAGAACTGAATATATTTGTGTAAGAACTGAATATATATGTGTAAGAACTGAATATATATGCGTAAGAACGGAATATATATGTCTAAGAACTGAATATATATGTGTAAGAACTGAATATATGCGTAAGAACTGAATATATATGTGTAAGAACTGAATATATTTGTGTAAGAACTAAATATATATGTGTAAGAACTGAATATATATGCGTAAGAACTGAATATATATGCGTAATAACTGAATATATATGCGTAAGAACTGAATTTATATGCTTAAGAACGGAATATATAAGCGTAAGAACTGAATATATATGTGTATGAACTGAATATATATGTTTAAGAACTGAATATACATGCGTAAGAACGGAATATATATGTGTATGAACTGAATATATATGTATAAGAACTGAATATATATGTGTAAGAACTGAATATATATGTGTAAGAACTGAATATATGCGTAAGAACTGAATATATATGTGTAAGAACTGAATATATATGCGTAAGAACGGAATATATATGTGTAAGAACTGAATATATAAGGTAAGAACTGAATATATATGTGTTAGAACGGAATATATATGTGTAAGAACTGAATATATATGTGTTAGAGCTGAATATATATGTGTAAGAGCTGAATATACATGTGTAAGAACTGAATATATATGCGTAAGAACTGAATATATATGCGTAAGATCGGAATATATGTGTAAGAACTGAACATATATGCGTAAGAATTGAATAATATGCGTAAGAACTGAATATATGCGTAAGAACTGAATATATGCGTAAGAACTGAATATATATGTGTAAGAACTGAATATATTTGTGTAAGAACTGCATATATATGTGTAAGAACTGAATATATATGTGTAAGAACTGAATATATATGTGAAGGAACTGAATATATATGTGTTAGAACGTAATATATATGTGTAAGAACTGAATATATATATGCGTAAGAACGGAATATATATGTGTAAGAACAGAATATATATGTGTAAAAACTGAATATATATGTGTTAGTACTGAATATATATGTGTAAGAACTGAATATATATGTGTAAGAACTGAATATATATGTGTAAGAGCTGAATATATATGTGTAAGAACTGAATATATATGCGTAAGAACGGAATATATATGTGTAAGAACTGAATATATATGTGTAAGAACTGAATATATATGTGTTAGAACGGAATAGATATGAATAAGAACTCAATATATATGTGTAAGAACTGAATATATATGTGTAAGAGCTAAATATATATGTGTAAGAACTGAATATATATGCGTAAGAACTGAATATATATGCGTAAGAACTGAATATATATGCGTTAGAACGGAATATATATGCGTAAGAACGGAATATATATGTGTAAGAACTGAATATATTTGTGTAAGAACTGAATATATATGTGTAAGAACTGAATATATATGCGTAAGAACGGAATATATATGTGTAAGAACTGAATATATATGTGTAAGAACTGAATATATGCGTAAGAACTGAATATATATGCGTTAGAACGGAATATATATGCGTAAGAACTGAATATATATGTGTAAGAACTGAATATATTTGTGTAAGAACTGAATATATATGTGTTAGAATGGAATATATATGCGTAAGAACGGAATATATATGTGTAAGAAATGAATATATGCGTAAGATCTGAATATATATGTGTAAGAACTGAATATATTTGTGTAAGAACTGAATATATATGTGTAAGAACTGAATATATATGCGTAAGAACTGAATATATATGCGTAATAACTGAATATATATGCGTAAGAACTGAATTTATATGCTTAAGAACGGAATATATAAGCGTAAGAACTGAATATATATGTGTATGAACTGAATATATATGTTTAAGAACTGAATATACATGCGTAAGAACGGAATATATATGTGTATGAACTGAATATATATGTATAAGAACTGAATATATATGTGTAAGAACTGAATATATATGTGTAAGAACTGAATATATGCGTAAGAACTGAATATATATGTGTAAGAACTGAATATATATGCGTAAGAACGGAATATATATGTGTAAGAACTGAATATATAAGGTAAGAACTGAATATATATGTGTTAGAACGGAATATATATGTGTAAGAACTGAATATATATGTGTAAGAGCTGAATATATATGTGTAAGAGCTGAATATACATGTGTAAGAACTGAATATATATGCGTAAGAACTGAATATATATGCGTAAGATCGGAATATATGTGTAAGAACTGAACATATATGCGTAAGAATTGAATAATATGCGTAAGAACTGAATATATGCGTAAGAACTGAATATATGCGTAAGAACTGAATATATATGTGTAAGAACTGAATATATTTGTGTAAGAACTGCATATATATGTGTAAGAACTGAATATATATGTGTAAGAACTGAATATATATGTGAAGGAACTGAATATATATGTGTTAGAACGTAATATATATGTGTAAGAACTGAATATATATATGCGTAAGAACGGAATATATATGTGTAAGAACAGAATATATATGTGTAAAAACTGAATATATATGTGTTAGTACTGAATATATATGTGTAAGAACTGAATATATATGTGTAAGAACTGAATATATATGTGTAAGAGCTGAATATATATGTGTAAGAACTGAATATATATGCGTAAGAACGGAATATATATGTGTAAGAACTGAATATATATGTGTAAGAACTGAATATATATGTGTTAGAACGGAATAGATATGAATAAGAACTCAATATATATGTGTAAGAACTGAATATATATGTGTAAGAGCTAAATATATATGTGTAAGAACTGAATATATATGCGTAAGAACTGAATATATATGCGTAAGAACTGAATATATATGCGTTAGAACGGAATATATATGCGTAAGAACGGAATATATATGTGTAAGAACTGAATATATTTGTGTAAGAACTGAATATATATGTGTAAGAACTGAATATATATGCGTAAGAACGGAATATATATGTGTAAGAACTGAATATATATGTGTAAGAACTGAATATATGCGTAAGAACTGAATATATATGTGTAAGAACTGAATATATTTGTGTAAGAACTGAATATATATGTGTAAGAACTGAATATATATGCGTAAGAACTGAATATATATGCGTAAGAACTGAATATATATGCGTTAGAACGGAATATATATGCGTAAGAACTGAATATATATGTGTAAGAACTGAATATATTTGTGTAAGAACTGAATATATATGTGTAAGAACTGAATATATATGTGTTAGAATGGAATATATATGTGTAAGAACTGAATATATATGTGTAAGAACTGAATATATATGTGTAAGAGCTGAATATACATGTGTAAGAACTGAATATATATGCGTAAGAACTGAATATATATGTGTAAGAACTGAATATATATGTGTAAGAGCTGAATATATATGTGTAAGAACTGAATATATATGCGTAAGAACTGAATATATATGCGTAAGATCGGAATATATGTGTAAGAACTGAACATATATGCGTAAGAATTGAATATATATGCGTAAGAACTGAATATATGTGTAAGAACTGAATATATGCGTAAGAACTGAATATATATGTGTAAGACCTGAATATATTTGTGTAAGAACTGCATATATATGTGTAAAAACTGAATATATATGCGTAAGAACGGAATATATATGCGTAAGAACGGAATATATATGTGTAATAACTGAATATATATGTGTAAGAACTGAATATATGCGTAAGAACTGAATATATATGTGTAAGAACTGAATATATTTGTGTAAGAACTGAATATATATGTGTAAGAACTGAATATATATTCGTAAGAACTGAATATATATGCGTAATAACTGAATATATATGTGTACGAACTGAATTTATATGCTTAAGAACGGAATATATAAGCGTAAGAACTGAATATATATGTGTAAGAACTGAATATATATGTTTAAGAACTGAATATACATGCGTAAGAACGGAATATATATGTGTAAGAACTGAATATATATGTATAAGAACTGAATATATATGTGTAAGAACTGAATATATATGTGTAAGAACTGAATATATGCGTAAGAACTGAATATATGCGTAAGAACTGAATATATATGTGTAAGAACTGAATATATATGCGTAAGAACGGAATATATATGTGTAAGAACTGAATATATATGTGTAAGAACTGAATATATATGTGTTAGAACGGAATATATATGTGTAAGAACTGAATATATATGTGTAAGAACTGAATATATATGTGTAAGAGCTGAATATACATGTGTAAGAACTGAATATATATGCGTAAGAACTGAATATATATGCGTAAGATCGGAATATATGTGTAAGAACTGAACATATATGCGTAAGAATTGAATATATATGCGTAAGAACTGAATATATGCGTAAGAACTGAATATATGCGTAAGAACTGAATATATATGTGTAAGAACTGAATATATTTGTGTAAGAACTGCATATATATGTGTAAGAACTGAATATATATGTGTAAGAAATGAATATATATGTGAAAGAACTGAATATATATGTGTTAGAACGGAATATATATGTGTAAGAACTGAATATATATATGCGTAAGAACGGAATATATATGTGTAAGAACTGAATATATATGTGTAAAAACTGAATATATATGTGTTAGAACTGAATATATATGTGTAAGAACTGTATATATATGTGTAATAACTGATTATATATGTGTAAGAGCTGAATATATATGTGTAAGAACTGAAAATATATGCGTAAGAACTGAATATATATGCGTAAGATCGGAATATATGTGTAAGAACTGAACATATATGCGTAACAATTGAATATATATGCGTAAGAACTGAATATATGCGTAAGAACTGAATATATGCTTAAGAACTGAATATATATGTGTAAGACCTGAATATATTTGTGTAAGAACTGCATATATATGTGTAAAAACTGAATATATATGCGTAAGAACGGAATATATATGTGTAAGAACGGAATATATATGTGTAAGAACTGAATATATATGTTTTAGAACGGAATATATATGAATAAGTACTCAATATATATGTGTAAGAACTGAATATATATGTGTAAGAGCTAAATATATATGTGTAAGAACTGAATATATATGCGTAAGAACTGAATATATATGCGTAAGAACTGAATATATATGCGTTAGAACGGAATATATATGCGTAAGAACGGAATATATATGTGTAAGAACTGAATATATTTGTGTAAGAACTGAATATATATGTGTAAGAACTGAATATATATGCGTAAGAACTGAATATATATGCGTAAGAACTGAATATATATGCGTTAGAACGGAATATATATGCGTAAGAACTGAATATATATGTGTAAGAACTGAATATATTTGTGTAAGAACTGAATATATATGTGTAAGAACTGAATATATATGTGTTAGAATGGAATATATATGTGTAAGAACTGAATATATATGTGTAAGAACTGAATATATATGTGTAAGAGCTGAATATACATGTGTAAGAACTGAATATATATGCGTAAGAACTGAATATATATGTGTAAGAACTGAATATATATGTGTAAGAGCTGAATATATATGTGTAAGAACTGAATATATATGCGTAAGAACTGAATATATATGCGTAAGATCGGAATATATGTGTAAGAACTGAACATATATGCGTAAGAATTGAATATATATGCGTAAGAACTGAATATATGTGTAAGAACTGAATATATGCGTAAGAACTGAATATATATGTGTAAGACCTGAATATATTTGTGTAAGAACTGCATATATATGTGTAAAAACTGAATATATATGCGTAAGAACGGAATATATATGCGTAAGAACGGAATATATATGTGTAATAACTGAATATATATGTGTAAGAACTGAATATATGCGTAAGAACTGAATATATATGTGTAAGAACTGAATATATTTGTGTAAGAACTGAATATATATGTGTAAGAACTGAATATATATTCGTAAGAACTGAATATATATGCGTAATAACTGAATATATATGTGTAAGAACTGAATTTATATGCTTAAGAACGGAATATATAAGCGTAAGAACTGAATATATATGTGTAAGAACTGAATATATATGTTTAAGAACTGAATATACATGCGTAAGAACGGAATATATATGTGTAAGAACTGAATATATATGTATAAGAACTGAATATATATGTGTAAGAACTGAATATATATGTGTAAGAACTGAATATATGCGTAAGAACTGAATATATGCGTAAGAACTGAATATATATGTGTAAGAACTGAATATATATGCGTAAGAACGGAATATATATGTGTAAGAACTGAATATATATGTGTAAGAACTGAATATATATGTGTTAGAACGGAATATATATGTGTAAGAACTGAATATATATGTGTAAGAACTGAATATATATGTGTAAGAGCTGAATATACATGTGTAAGAACTGAATATATATGCGTAAGAACTGAATATATATGCGTAAGATCGGAATATATGTGTAAGAACTGAACATATATGCGTAAGAATTGAATATATATGCGTAAGAACTGAATATATGCGTAAGAACTGAATATATGCGTAAGAACTGAATATATATGTGTAAGAACTGAATATATTTGTGTAAGAACTGCATATATATGTGTAAGAACTGAATATATATGTGTAAGAAATGAATATATATGTGAAAGAACTGAATATATATGTGTTAGAACGGAATATATATGTGTAAGAACTGAATATATATATGCGTAAGAACGGAATATATATGTGTAAGAACTGAATATATATGTGTAAAAACTGAATATATATGTGTTAGAACTGAATATATATGTGTAAGAACTGTATATATATGTGTAATAACTGATTATATATGTGTAAGAGCTGAATATATATGTGTAAGAACTGAAAATATATGCGTAAGAACTGAATATATATGCGTAAGATCGGAATATATGTGTAAGAACTGAACATATATGCGTAACAATTGAATATATATGCGTAAGAACTGAATATATGCGTAAGAACTGAATATATGCTTAAGAACTGAATATATATGTGTAAGACCTGAATATATTTGTGTAAGAACTGCATATATATGTGTAAAAACTGAATATATATGCGTAAGAACGGAATATATATGTGTAAGAACGGAATATATATGTGTAAGAACTGAATATATATGTTTTAGAACGGAATATATATGAATAAGTACTCAATATATATGTGTAAGAACTGAATATATATGTGTAAGAGCTAAATATATATGTGTAAGAACTGAATATATATGCGTAAGAACTGAATATATATGCGTAAGAACTGAATATATATGCGTTAGAACGGAATATATATGCGTAAGAACGGAATATATATGTGTAAGAACTGAATATATTTGTGTAAGAACTGAATATATATGTGTAAGAACTGAATATATATGCGTAAGAACGGAATATATTTGTGTAAGAACTGAATATATATGTGTAAGAACTGAATATATGCGTAAGAACTGAATATATATGTGTAAGAACTCAATATATTTGTGTAAGAACTGAATATATATGTGTAAGAACTGAATATATATGCGTAAGAACTGAATATATATGCGTAAGAACTGAATATATATGCGTTAGAACGGAATATATATGCGTTAGAACTGAATATATATGTGTAAGAACTGAATATATTTGTGAAAGAACTGAATATATATGTGTAAGAACTGAATATATATGTGAAATAACGGAATATATATGTGTAAGAACTGAATATATATGTGTAAGAACTGAATATATATGTGTAAGAGCTGAATATACATGTGTTAGAACTGAATATATATGCGTAAGAACTGAATATATATGCGTAAGATCGGAATATATGTGTAAGAACTGAACATATATGCGTAAGAATTGAATATATATGCGTAAGAACTGAATATATGCGTAAGAACTGAATATATGCGTAAGAACTGAATATATATGTGTAAGAACTGAATATATTTGTGTAAGAACTGCATATATATGTGTAAGAACTGAATATATATGTGTAAGAACTGAATATATATGTGAAAGAACTGAATATATATGTGTTAGAACGGAATATATATGTGTAAGAGCTGAATATATATATGCGTAAGAACGGAATATATATGTGTAAGAACTGAATATATATGTGTAAAAACTGAATATATATGTGTTAGAACTGAATATATATGTGTAAGAACTGAATATATATGTGTAAGAACTGAATATATATGTGTAAGAGTTGAATATATATGTGTAAGAACTGAATATATATGCGTAAGAACTGAATATATATGCGTAAGATCGGAATATATGTGTAAGAACTGAACATATATGCGTAAGAATTGAATATATATGCGTAAGAACTGAATATATGCGTAAGAACAGAATATATGCGTAAGAACTGAATATATATGTGTAAGACCTGAATATATTTGTGTAAGAACTGCATATATATGTGTAAAAACTGAATATATATGCGTAAGAACGGAATATATATGGGTAAGAACTGAATATATATGTGTAAGAACTGAATATATATGCGTAAGAACTGAATATATATGCGTAAGATCGGAATATATGTGTAAGAACTGAACATATATGCGTAAGAATTGAATATATATGCGTAAGAACTGATTATATGCGTAAGAACTGAATATATGCGTAAGAACTGAATATATATGTGTAAGAACTGAATATATTTGTGTAAGAACTGCATATATATGTGTAAGAACTGAATATATATGTGTAAGAACTGAATATATATGTGAAAGAACTGAATATATATGTGTTAGAACGGAATATATATGTGTAAGAACTGAATATATATATGCGTAAGAACGGAATATATATGTGTAAGAACTGAATATATATGTGTAAAAACTGAATATATATGTGTTAGAACTGAATATATATGTGTAAGAACTGAATATATATGTGTAAGAACTGAATATATATGTGTAAGAGTTGAATATATATGTGTAAGAACTGAATATATATGCGTAAGAACTGAATATATATGCGTAAGATCGGAATATATGTGTAAGAACTGAACATATATGCGTAAGAATTGAATATATATGCATAAGAACTGAATATATGCGTAAGAACTGAATATATGCGTAAGAACTGAATATATATGTGTAAGACCTGAATATATTTGTGTAAGAACTGCATATATATGTGTAAAAACTGAATATATATGCGTAAGAACGGAATATATATGGGTAAGAACTGAATATATATGTGTAAGAACTGAATATATATGTGTTAGAACGGAATATATATGAATAAGAACTCAATATATATGTGTAAGAACTGAATATTTATGTGTAAGAGCTAAATATATATGTGTAAGAACTGAATATATATGCGTAAGAACTGAATATATATGCGTAAGAACTAAATATATATGCGTTAGAACGGAATATATATGCGTAAGAACGGAATATATATGTGTAAGAACTGAATATATTTGTGTAAGAACTGAATATATATGTGTAAGAACTGAATATATATGCGTAAGAACGGAATATATATGTGTAAGAACTGAATATATATGTGTAAGAACTGAATATATGCGTAAGAACTGAATATATATGTGTAAGAACTGAATATATTTGTGTAAGAACTGAATATATATGTGTAAGAACTGAATATATATGCGTAAGAACTGAATATATATGCGTAAGAACTGAATATATATGCGTTAGAACGTAATATATATGCGTAAGAACTGAATATATATGTGTAAGAACTGAATATATTTGTGTAAGAACTGAATATATATGTGTAAGAACTGAATATATATGTGTAAGAACGGAATATATATGTGTAAGAACTGAATATATATGTGTAAGAACTGAATATATATGTGTAAGAGCTGAATATACATGTGTAAGAACTGAATATATATGCGTAAGAACTGAATATATATGCGTAAGATCGGAATATATGTGTAAGAACTGAACATATATGCGTAAGAATTGAATATATATGCGTAAGAACTGAATATATGCGTAAGAACTGAATATATGCGTAAGAACTGAATATATATGTGTAAGAACTGAATATATTTGTGTAAGAACTGCATATATATGTGTAAGAACTGAATATATATGTGTAAGAACTGAATATATATGTGAAAGAACTAAATATATATGTGTTAGAAAGGAATATATATGTGTAAGAACTGAATATATATATGCGTAAGAACGGAATATATATGTGTAAGAACTGAATATATATGTGTAAGAACTGAATATATGCGTAAGAACTGAATATATATGTGTAAGAACTGAATATATTTGTGTAAGAACTGAATATATATGTGTAAGAACTGAATATATATGCGTTAGAACTGAATATATATGCGTAATAACTGAATATATATGCGTAAGAACTGAATTTATATGCTTAAGAACGGAATATATAAGCGTAAGAACTGAATATATATGTGTAAGAACTGAATATATATGTTTAAGAACTGAATATACATGCGTAAGAACGGAATATATATGTGTAAGAACTGAATATATATGTATAAGAACTGAATATATATGTGTAAGAACTGAATATATATGTGTAAGAACTGAATATATGCGTAAGAACTGAATATATGCGTAAGAACTGAATATATATGTGTAAGAACTGAATATATATGCGTAAGAACTGAATATATATGTGTTAGAACGGAATATATATGTGTAAGAACTGAATATATATGTGTAAGAACTGAATATATATGTGTAAGAGCTGAATATACATGTGTAAGAACTGAATATATATGCGTAAGAACTGAATATATATGCGTAAGATCGGAATATATGTGTAAGAACTGAACATATATGCGTAAGAATTGAATATATATGCGTAAGAACTGAATATATGCGTAAGAACTGAATATATGCGTAAGAACTGAATATATATGTGTAAGAACTGAATATATTTGTGTAAGAACTGCATATATATGTGTAAGAACTGAATATATATGTGTAAGAACTGAATATATATGTGAAAGAACTGAATATATGTGTTAGAACGGAATATATATGTGTAAGAACTGAATATATATATGCGTAAGACCGAAATATATATGTGTAAGAACTTAATATATATGTGTAAAAACTGAATATATATGTGTTAGAACTGAATATATATGTGTAAGAACTGAATATATATGTGTAAGAACTGAATATATATGTGTAAGAGCTGAATATATATGTGTAAGAACTGAATATATATGCGTAAGAACTGAATATATATGCGTAAGATCGGAATATATGTGTAAGAACTGAACATATATGCGTAAGAATTGAATATATATGTGTAAGACCTGAATATATTTGTGTAAGAACTGCATATATATGTGTAAAAACTGAATATATATGCGTAAGAACGGAATATATATGTGTAAGAACTGAATATATATGCGTAAGAACTGAGTTTATATGCTTAAGAACGGAATATATAAGCGTAAGAACTGAATA